>JAEIFU010004143.1:0-19063 GCA_018904235.1 Lordiphosa stackelbergi | reverse complement strand
AAACCAGGGTTCGTATCACAACAAAAGTACCGTACACAACAATTACCGTACTCAGAAAGTACAGTACATTTTTCGTTTCGCACTGTTCGAAATCACAAGTACGGTAAATAATTCGTAACGTACCGACCGAAAAAGTAAGTACGGTACAACGATCGTAACGTACCGACCGATAAAAATAACCGACCGTACTAAACAATTTTAGTTAAGTACAATTACGTACAAAGGGTTTTTAGTTAATCACACGGAGTATAAAACGAATTTAGTTACAGACTTTGTGATAGGTGAGGTATTTAAACCATTTACCGTAACGGAAGACCTATTAAATCGCGAAAAAAACCAAAGAGGATCAAAAAATAGTAATCATGAAAAACATTAGTGCCAACCAAGTGAAAAATCATATCAGGATCAATGCATAGGCGCAATTCGCTGCTAAGGGATCTCCATGGTAACAAAACCGCGAAATTCTTAAGAAACTGCTTTTCAAAGCCACAAAAGATCACACATAACAATTGTCATAGACAGGGCAAAGTAGTACTGCAAATTTCTGTGTGTGTGCCGCCTTAAATAGTGAAAAGCGCTCGGGCTTTGCAAGCGAGGCGAGTGTCGACTACGCTAAGCAATTTTGTTGTTGCGAGGAGAGAGACACATATGATGTTGTTGTTGCAGGTCTGAACGCGACAACAACAACACAGCCCGCAAATGAATTTGTTTTTGCTTTCTATATTCTTAGGGCGTGCGCCAAACCTACGCGCGAGCTATATCTTTGCGTTACACAGCAACAATGGGCGCCCCTGCTGTAAACTAAAGGGGAGAGAGGGGGTTGTGATCATAGTTTTGTTTTTTGAACATTACTTCGCCAAAAATCAATACTTTTTCGTTCTGTAAATTTTTGTCTTTTAGTTAAAAGGTGCATGTAACTTTCCCCATCATTTTTTAATTACAAAGTTTGCAAGCATAGAAATAGTCATTTCCGACCCAATAAACTATATATATTCTTGATCAGGGTGACGAGCTGAGTCGATTGAGCTTTGTCCGTCCGTCTGTCTGTCTCGTACGCAAACTAGTCTCTCAGTTTTAAAGCTATCGAGCTGAAACTTTGCACAGAATCTTTTTTACTGCACACTGCTAATATGTCGGAACCGACCGGATCGGATGACTATATCTTATAGCTGCCATAGGAACTATCGGTCGAAAAGTGGGTTTTTGTGAGAAAAATTTTTGTTTTTAATGTTAACGTGTCTCACTTCAGCGATTATTAATATTATACGCTTTTAGAGATTTGGAAGTTTTGGTCAAAACGGATGACTATATCTTATAGCTGTCATAGGAACTATCGGTCGAAAAGTGGGTTTTATTGAAAAATTTTTGTTTTTAATGTTGGTCTCACTGCTGGCGTTCTAAATATTAGCGTTTAAAAGATTTGGAAGTTTTTAAAAAAGGAACTAATTTTTTGACATTTCGAAAATTTGTGGGGGGTTGTTAGCCACTTATTTAAAAGTTTAAAATTCATGTTTTTAAGCAGTTATTCTTTATTAAATAGAAAAATTGACAATTTTTCTTAAATTCTGAATTATGAAATATTAATGAAAAGTGAAAATAAATTGACGGCAGCGGGCTTGTTTTCTTTTATATACGAGCACTTTTTGGTGGTGGCTGTTCTTTTGTTTGCCTTTTTAATGTTTTTTTACTTCTTTGGACCGTTTTTCCTCTGTTTTATTGCGCATCATTGCAATATTCTCTTTCCAAGTAAAAACCGACTTTTTGGCAAAGTGGCTCACAACCCCCATATCTCACTTTTTTTTGTTGACGTCACATAACCAAAAAAAATTTTTTTAAATTCATATTTCTATCAAAAAGGCAATTGACCAAAGATATTTCCTTCATACTTACCTTTCGCGTTACGAAAAAATTTTAATTAATATTCACAAGTCAAAAATGAAAAAAAACTTTTTTAAAAATCGCGCTCTGGTGCACAAACTTAAAGAACGTGTTGACTGATAGGTTGCTTGCCAAAAGTTAGGTAATAAGAAGGGAGACACTTGACATAAACAAAAGGTTGTAATTTGTTTTTTATTTTTTTGTGGCCAATATTTGAGTGGCTCACAACCCCTACTGTCTCAAAACCCCCCATTCTCCCCTATATATATTCTTCAACAGCCGAGTCTATATAGCCAAGCTCGTCTGTTTGTTCGTATAAACGAACAATTGTCAGAGTGGAGAGAGGGAATACATACTTTTTATATTTACACGGAAATTTAAATAATTCTCATATCTTTCACAATTTCGTTATTGAAATTTTCATATTTATATATGTTCGATACGATTAACAATAGATTTGTGTGTTGAACCAAATCAAATTTCTAACAGCAGAAGTCTGTAGGTTTGATCAACACAATGCAGATCTAGTGCATATGTAAGAGCAATTATATAGAGCAAGTTTCTCAGTTGGAAGGCTATTTGGTTGAAGTAAATGCATCTGCTATAGGCTGTCCATCTGAAGAAATTTGTTAAATCTGAAGATGAACGTTCACTCAATAAAAGTTTTATTAAAAACAACCTATGATCCCACTTTTTTCCACTTTATACACACAGCATTAAGATGTCAAATATATAACTTAAATTTAAATTATCTTATCTGAGGACAAGGAGAAAGAAAAAAAGAGGATAGGGAAGAAATGGAAAAAAAAAAGAAGAAACAACAAATAAGACGAAAGAGAGAAACAGGAAAGAAGGTAGAGCTGTACACAGAATGTTTTTAAGATTGGACACACTAAAGGGTCAAGATATTTACATTAAATTTTATTTTCTAATTTTTATAAAAAAAAAGAAAAAACCTTATATTTGATTTTTTTGTAAAAAGAAAAAAAAATATTTTTGGAGTTTTTAATAAAAATGAAAAAAAATATTTAGATTTAAAAAAAAGGAAAAAATTTATTTTTAGAAAAAAAAAAAATGAAATAAACTTTTATTTAATAGATTTTTAAATAAAAATGAAAAAACTTTTATTTCCATATTTTTATTTGATCGAAAAATAAGAGAAAATTTTTAATTTTAAAAAAAAAAAAAAATTACTTACAGATTAAGGACATCTGAATTAGTATTCATTTCCCATTAAGTATATACTATGGTTGTAAAACTAGTCAGATAATTTATTTTAAAAGTAATAAATAATTCCACTGGGAGCAATCCATTGTTTTGCTTGTCGAATAAAATATTGGAAGCCTCTTCTATAATAAGCAGATCTGCAAACCCCCAAGTACGAAAACCCTCAAAACCGGTTTGGTTCAGGGTTTTTTTTAGTATATTAAGCCGAAGATTATAAATTTTTGACCTCCCACATCAAAACTCCAACCGAATACCCAGTTTTAAGCAAAGTTACAAACCTGTAAAATGTTTATGAAGGTTTGGTCCAGGGGGGAGGGGGAAGGAGGGGGTGGTGTACTTACTGAAACTAAGTTTTCGGAGTCGGCCACTCGACTGCACCGCTCTTACTTATTAGAACTAGATTCGGTAGGTTTAGTAGCCAATGCCTGTATCGATTAGAAAGCGGATTTCGAAGTCCAGAAAATAGTGGTATTACAATAATACCGTTGCGTATATAAAGCCCTAAGCAAGGCCTGATTCAAGCACTATTCATCTAACTTAATTGTAGTTTAGTACTGCAGGTCAATCCCCAGTCAAGGATAGGGAGGACAATCGACTTAAAAAGCCTATTTTAAGCATTGAGGGGCAGACTGGAGGATGGACTAGCGCCCATCTAACGCAGACATAATTTACATAAGGCCTCCAGGTGAGATTGCTGTCAAATGTAATGCCTACACTAGCAGAAAACTGGAACGAATACTTTGAGAACGAACGCTCTTGAAAAATTGTTTTTAATTTTAAATTCTCTTGGAACCGAGCTAAATTCTTTCTCAATTTCGTTCTTATAGGCAAGGGGAAGGGGGGGAAAGCAAACTTTGAGAGAATAGCGTTGAATGAATAATGTCGGGATCAAAAATACAGTTTTGTATTAAGAATTTCGCCCTTGGATCAAGAATTTTCACTCTTACCGTACTTTTGAGTACGAATGCTCTTGATTCAAAAGTGAAATTCTTTATTTTTTCTCTGAATGTAACTATGGAACGCTCTTCTTATGAGCAATACAAACCCCGTATAAAGTTTCAAGCTGTCTATTGTCCCATGTTCCAATGGCTCAACATTTAAGTTAATCTCGTCTAGAGGCAGATTCTAGAATTGGAACTTGTATAAACGCTGTGTTATTCGCTTAGGAAACTTGGATATCAAGGACGCAAGATCAGCAGTAAAAACTGAGTATGAAACAGAATGAAGAAGGCACTTTTTGCCTTCAGATCACAAGCATGCAGTGAACCCATATGCAGTCGCTTCTCTCTCCGCTCACGCTGCAACACAACAATGAAATATAAGAAAACACAAACGCCTTCCCCATTATTCATTCATTTTTTGTGTGTTCGACAAAAACTGTTAGAGAGATCAGTGTAACCTTAGAGGAACTCAAGGCAGGTAAATCAGATATAGCAAATATTAAATATATTTTTTCCCTCTCTCTCTCTGTCTTTCTCTTCCCACTGACAGGCGAGATAATCTCTTTAAAATCGGATAAATACAAAATCAATTGCAATTGTTTGGCCAACTGTGATGATTCCAACTATTTTGTCCAATCCTATGTAAGTATTGTAGTACTACACGCATTACAACCAAAATTATGAAAAACTTTGCAAAACGAAAACTGTTTTGCTGCCAAGCGGAGCGCATTTCGAGTGGAAAAAGACTCGTATTGTGCCTTAAACAAACATTCAAAATTGTTTAGTCTCGGCCATAAAAAATAATAAGCGCCAAAGTTGCAGACCGGGCGGGCGGACGGGCGCCTTGAAATATGCAATTATTTCTGTTTGGGCGAAAAGTTTGTGTTTAACTTTTTGCCGCGGCGAAAGTTTTTACATTTAATAATAATTTCTGCTTACTCTAGCCTTGTTATGATGCTTCCTTTGCTTCCAGCGCTCGCGAGTCTGGTTTCTGGGCGCTAATCTACAATGGGGCATTATTGATTATCCCAAAATGCAGCTGCGTCGCGATGTGCTCTTCTCCTTTGCCGATGTCTTGGGTAAGCTTTTGGCTTTTACGGGGAATGTTTGCCCTTTAATGTGACTACTTTGCTCTCCTTTTTGCAGTTTATATTGGTGGCCTTGTGGGCTTCTTTTTGGGCTGCAGCGCTTTAAGCTTTACGGAAATTATTTACTATTTTACTGCACGCTTTGTACGCCGCATGTTTTTCAACTAAATTATATTCAATTTATGGGGGGGAACACCCCTTGCCACTTTTAACCTCATGAACTGATGACATCTCTTTATTGGCCAAAACATAAACAAACGCGCCTTAATCAATAACAAAATATATTTTGTGCTAAGTCTGCAGAACTTTCAAGCTCCCTCCCCCCTGGCGCATTCATTGTCCATGTTCATCACTGGCATCTCAATGAGTGCGGACTGTGGCGTCTCCTTCTCGTCTATCCAGTCAACAAATTGCTTCACATGACTTGACTCGAAGTCGGACTCGGACTTGCCTTTTGTATTTTTGCTAACCTTGTCGATTTTTATTAGGGTCTGTATAGACATTGAAATGAACTTTTGTCTTGTATTTAATATTTGTTGTTCGCTCTGGGCCCCCAAAATAATTTGTAGTGGCAAGTTATTTGGCTCATTGAATTGTTTTCGATGTGTGGAAATTTCTAACGATTTTTGGGAACCAACGGGAGGGGAGTTTGTTAAGTATGAGAGTTGGGAAAATGGAGATTTTCCGAACCTATAAAGTTTATTGTGAATGAGATAGAGCTACACCGAGAACAAGATGAGCACAAACCTTACCAAAAACAGAGCATAAACGATGTTTCTCATTTGTAGTACATTATTCTCACTTCAAGAGCAGTTTTTTAGATGTTGTTTAATTTTGAAGAACTTGATTTAAGTTGATATTGTTCCGTTTTCAAGAACAATTCGGGAAAAAAACTCAATTGGGAAAAAAATTTGATTGATTTTGGACCAGGTGTGAGCGGATTCCTCACATTTGGTTGTGGACATACCTCTTGGGATTGGAATGGAAGGGAGGCAAGAGGCTCTTGGATATACTCCGTAAGATCAGAGACATCCCTGGTACAAAAAACTTCAACGACCACCCACTCCACGTGACTCGTTTGATTTAAGTTGTTCAGATCACAAAAAAATGTTTCGGACTTGAGTGGGAATTGAAAACGGGATTTTGTGCACTTTACGTATGCACATTCAGCCGTTGCAGACTGTTGCAGATTCACATCCAGAGGTTTACTTATGCTTGGTTGGGCTGACAAGAAGTTAAGTTGAATAATAATTAAAACACGAGAGAGATCGAAAAGACCCAGCGGCGCAGAGCTCACGTGTTCTGTGGAAAATATGCTACGCTTCGTAAGGGAATCGATGACGTTCGGCTCTGGCTACTCCTTAGCGTGTGGGTGTGCGGGTGGCTGCTGGGTTCAGATTTTATTGGATTATATCATTCACACTGACGGCAAAGTAACGTATTAGTAATCTATTATGTAGTGCAAATTTGCGCCGCTGGGAATCGCTTCTAGCTCTGGCGAGCGAATGACGGCTTTCTGCTTCCTTTGTCTCAGCTTCGGCATGCGTTCGGGTTGTGTACGTGTAAATAGCGAAATGTTTTCGCCCCTGGGGGAACCAGAGGCTATCGCTGGTATAAAGCAAATATTATCCGATTGAGAACAACTTTACTCATCCCAAAAACATTTGGAACATTTAACTTTCATAACTTTTGTAAATGATAATGATCCTACACATTTTGTAATAATAAACAATATTTTGAGAGTTTAATTGTGTCATGGTAAAGCTATTCTTCTTCAGCATATAATATACAGGCATGTTCTCAATTCTACTACTTTTCGAAAAGTAAATCGAACGAAATTCCGCTTCGGTTTTGTTTTTGTGTTCTCAATTTCACATGAAATTGCTCTCTTTTTACTTTTTGCAATCCACTGAACCAAGCGAGAATGGCACTAGATACACAAGAGGGCAACCAGAATTCCAAGCGAAACGATCGCAAATGGAACAGTCGAAGATGAGAGAGGCAGACTTTTAGGTTTCACTCTTCGTTTTCCTTTGCATAGCCAAAGTCTGGACACATTAAACAAAAAAAATCTTTATAAATCAATTAAAGACTAGAATGCTAATTAAATTTCACTAACAATTTCTAAATTGATCACAGAACTAAGAAAAATTTACTTTATGAGCTATGTGCGTAATTAATTCCAACGACTGCGTAATATTGGCAATTCCTTTTGGCGTTCCGAGAACATTGAAGCAGCGAAGCGTGCGTTGCTGCGGGGGAGGACAGGGGTTGTGTTAGATTAGTTATAATGAAAAAAATTTTTAGAAGCTAAACAAAAGTGTGCTTTAAAAATTTGCTTTCTGGCAAGGTGTCATGCCGAGGAAGGCTCCGTGGAGAAAGCTGCAAAAACAGTGGATTAGGTTGGCATCGTGTTTTAAAGCAAACGGAAAGGTTTTTAACATTTAATGATTAACAAGCTTAAGATAATTCCAATGGAATCAGGAGCTGTTGGTGCTAGCGTGCGAAGATCATACTTGTGGTGAAGACTTTTCTTGCTAAATTCATACAAAATTCGAAATAAAAATATTTATTCGTCCAATTTTGTCAGAATCGAGCAACATCATCCTTTTAAAATCTGTGATAAAACAGCCACGTTATAGACTTTAGAAGAGCTAAAGAGTGCCAAGTAAGCTGAGCATTTTTTTACTCTCACTCACAGCATTAGCTCTGCAAGCAATCGACTCACTCGAGTTCAAAAACGAGAAGGCCAAGCTAACTTCGGCAGATGTTTTAATATATCAGAGTTTAAGAACGCCAGCATAAAAATCAACAATTTTACTAAATAAATATAATTTTTCGACCGATAGTTTCTATGGCAACTATTGTGCTGCATTTTGCATTTTTGCATTTTGGGCAAAATGTACATTTTCCCCATACAATTTTGTATGGGCACTAGAGATGCCGAAAAAGTGAATTTTAAGAAAATGTAGTAGCATTACTCGTTAGCCATTCGATTTTCGATAGTTTCTACTCGATAATCGATCATTTTTTGGCTAGTTTTTTAGAGTTGACGAAGTGGTCATCACTACTAAGCGCGCGCCAAATGGCAAAAATTTGAAATTTGCCTAAATTGAATTAAATTGAAATTAATTTATTCTTTTTAATAACTTACCAATTATATTAATGACAACACAATGAATTGCAGAAACCAGAGACTTCCAATGTAGTTGGAATTGGACTCAAGAGATTACAAGCCTTCTAGTCTGGCCACCGAAATAATTCAAGCATATACAGAGAAGAATTTGACATAGATGAGTTTTAAACCCTTATCAACATTAGAGTTCATGTTTCTAGCAGCGTAATAAATTTATATTGAATTTCTTTATTTCATTTGTTACCTTGTTGCCAGCCATTTTGTAAATTGTTAAAATGCAAATGCAGAAGCAACACAATGAGGACGGGATTTTGCATTTTCAGAGATGACGATAACTTTTTTGGAAATGTGCTTCAGTGAGGAAGCCATATATAAGATATAGTCACCCGATTTGGACCAAAACTTGCAAATCTGTGTGAAAGCATATGATATAATATAATATATAATAATCGCTGAGTTGGGAGACGTTCTCACTAAGAACCACTTTTTGACTGTTAGATCTTATGGCAGCTATAATAAATAGTCATCCGATCCGGTCGGTTCCGACTTATTAGCAGTGTGCAGTAGAAAGTAGACTCTGTGCAAAGTTTCACTCGATTGCTTTTAAACTGAGAGACAAGTTGGCGGAGAAACAGACAAACGCACAAAGCAAAATTGACTCAGCTCGTCACCCTGATCAAGAAATGAATATTTCTACGCGTTGCAAACTTGTGGGCAAAATTATAATACCCTTTGCAAGGGTATAAAAATTATTTTTCTTTTCAAAACTCAAAATCAAACAAAATCAAAACTAAATCAAAATCACTATCGCAAATATTAATACGATTTCAAGAACAACTCTGGTCCTACAAACCGGATTCAAATCGGTTTCTATATAAATGTGCTGTAAAGCGCAAAATTAAAAATAATAATTTTTAATAGATTTAGGTCCAATTATATTTCGATCTGATATCAGACCAGAGGTACCGATTCGTTTATAGAAAAAGAAGCACTTCACAAAACTGCCCGCCAGCAGCTTAAAAAGACCATAGAGAATAGCAAAGTACGGTGCTTTAGGCAACTAGTTGCAGAAATAGACGGAAACCCTTGGGGATCAGCCTATAAACTGGTCATGAAGAAGATGAAAAAATGTTCCATGCCTACATGTCCCATACTAGTCCAAAGAATTGTTGAGCAGCTGTTCCCAGAACAAGCAACGATCATTTGGCAGAGCGAACTCCAGCCTCAAGACAACACCGTTTTGGCCATTACCGAAGAAGAGCTCCATGAGGTAGCAAAAACTATAAAAAACGAAACGTCCCCGGGACCAGATGGCATCCCAAACAAGGTACTCAAAATGGCTATTCGGGAACATACCACGGTAGTCAGTCAGCTTTATACGAATTGCTTGGAAGAAGGAAAATTCCCTGATCAGTGGAAAAAACAGCGGCTCGTTCTTTTACCCAAGCCAGGTAAGAAAGCTGGCGACCCGACAGCGTACAGGCCACTGTGCATGCTGGATACGGCCGGAAAAGTACTGGAAAGGCTGATCGCTAACAGGCTCGAGACGGCAATTGAAAGTAGCGGAGGGCTGGCAGCCAGACAGTACGGATTCAGGAAGGCCAGATCTACTATTAGTGCCATCCAGCATGTCGCATCAATTGCTGAGAAAGCCATCGAGGGCACAAGATGGCACCGAGGAACGAAAGAGTACTGCCTAGTGGTAACGCTAGACGTACAAAACGCCTTCAATTCGGTAAAATGGCCGAACATCGTTGGAGCACTCCGCCGATTCGATGTACCTAACTATCTGTTGGAAATCACAAAAAGCTACTTTTCCAACAGAGTGCTGGAGTATGACACAGAGTCCGGACCAAAGCAGAAGCAGATCACAGGAGGAGTCCCTCAAGGATCGGTACTTGGCCCACTATTGTGGAATGTGGCCTACGACGATGTCCTCCGAATCCAGCTGCCAAATGGATGCACCTCTGTAGGATTTGCAGATGATGTGGCACTGATAGTGGTGGCGAAGCACATAAGCGAAGTCCAACGAGCAGCTAACGATGCTATTAGTATAGTGTATGAATGGATGACCCAAAATGGACTCCAACTCGCCGAACACAAGACGGAAGCCGTGCTCATTAGTAGCAGGAAGGCAGTCGAAACTACCAGCATAGTGGTCGGAAGTGCCACAATACACTCCAGTCCATACCTCAAATACTTGGGAGTAATGATAGACAGACGGATCACATATAGCGCGCACTTGCGTTATGCAAGCAAAAAGGCTGCTACTGCGAGCGTGGCGTTAGCGCGCATCATGGCTAACACCCACGGACCCAAGCAGAGTACGAGAAGGCTTCTAGTTAGTGTGGTCACTTCGATCCTCCTTTACGCAGCACCAGTGTGGGCAGGTGCCATGACAACACAGTCCTACAGAGCAGAAGCAGAATCAGCCTACCGACTATGCGCGCTGAGAGTGGCTTCTGCATACCGCACGGTATCCCACGCGGCAGCACTTGTGGTAGCGGGCATGATCCCCATCGATCTATTGGCGAACGAGAGGAAAGTCTTGGCGGAGACTGCAGGGCTTCAAAATCGGGAAGCGCAAAGATCAGCGACAATCGAGCTTTGGCAGGAAAGGTGGAATGGAAGTACAAACGGACGTTGGACGCGACGCCTAATCCCGAACATAGCCGCTTGGCTAAACAGACGACATGGACAGTTAAACTTCTATCTGACGCAACTGCTGACAGGACATGGGTGCTTCAAATACTACCTCTGGAGGTTTAAGCACGAGGACGACCCAACCTGTACCGACTGTCAGGGGGTCACACAAGACGCAGAACACATATTTTTTGTCTGTCCGACATTTAATCGAGAAAGAAACGAGCTTAGCATGAGGGTGGGGAGGACACCAGCCGCTTGTAACCTGGTGAGCATCATGCTTGACTCGGAAGAGAATTGGTCTGCGGTAAGCACCATGGCCACAATAGTTTACCAAAAACTGCGTCGCGCCGATCATGAGCGCAATTCTATACATAGGAGAGAATCCTAAGTGAGCCTAAGGGCATTCCCCCCGGCGAAGTAATACCGAAAGGCAGTCCCGCCGGGAAACGGGTTAGGTGGCGGTAGTTTAGTGCGGTTAGAGTCCCACACTTCGAGCGCAGTCCAGCGATCGAGATGGTTTTCGATGCTTCTATCGTCCTTAAAAAAAAAAAAAAAAAAATATCAGATCTGGTTTTAAAGTTATAGCGGAAAACGAATTTGTAGAATGTTTTGCACTCTGAATTTTTTAGGATCTTGGGACAATTTTGTGGATTTATTATCTGGATAAAGTGCATCTTTAAAAAAAAAAAAAGCGCAATATAAGTATAGCAGAACGTTTCTAAATTTTCCCCTAAAGTCAAACTATTTGGGTTTTAAGGCAATTTTTTCAAAATAAATCATCAGCCGGATGATTTTTATTGATACAAGCTTGTATACATTTAATTGTACTACTAAAAACAACAAAAGATTTCGATTTATAATAAAATATATAGTTTTTAGTCTTTTTTCTAACTTTCTACAGCTGCGGCTCAATTTTACCCTTTTTTTTGTGAACGCTTTATAAAGATGCCATTAAAGGAAATTATAAGTCTTGTCTTTTGGAATCAAGAAATCAATCAAGAAGAGAAGAAAATTTATTTAATATAAAATTTAAAATTAGTTTACTTTTGAAACACAGAAAAATATTTAAAAAAAAAACACACATTTAGTAAGCTTAGTAAACATTGGATTACACCACGTGCAGCCAGCGATTTCGATTTTTAAATATATAACTTTGAAGAAAAATTTCAGCTTTAAAGCTACAGCCTTTTGTCTCTTTTTGGTTGTGGTCAGCGCTTTGAAGTGATTCCACTCAAGAAGATGAGGATGAACCGTCGCATGGTAATATATGAAACATTTAAAATAAAGAAAAAAGAAATAAAATAAAAGAAAAATTTATGTATAAATTTAAAATCCTCGAAGAGAATTTTTGTTTGAGTTTTGATCAGCTTATGTGGCAGAGCTGTAGTCTGTCTGCAACGAAAGCTAGAGGAAAACTAAATTCAAACTCTACATTTTGTATAAAATAACTTTGAAAAGCCTACTTGATTCAATATAAATTGTTAATTGTAAATTGATGATAAATTCTAATGTAGAGCAAAGGTGGCCATGCATTTGCTCCTAACTGGCGTGACTGAAGTACTAGCAATTGCCTTGCTTTAATCAAGCAGACGGCGCAACCAGTGCAGTGTGTGTGTACTGCTATAAAACACAACTTACAGCTGTATAGTTCTGTAAGAAATTGAGCTATGAATTTCTGGTGTTGCCGTATTCTACACCTGTAATTAATCCATTACAGAATTCTTGCGTGAGACTACATGATTCAATATAAATTGTTTAAAGTAGACAACGGATTTTGCATCTTTATTCCTAGTAGACGAGGCTTAGAGTGGGGAATTAATTTCAAGAAAATTGTCCTAAGTTGAGACAATTTAGACTCTTTCTTCCAGTAGTTAAATTGCTTCTGTCGACGTAGCAAAAGTTACTAAAGTTACTACTAATGACCAGCAAAATGAAAATCAAAAATGATGAAACGACGACTGCTTCTGCTGTTTGTTTTTCTCATTAATCCTTATTTTACTTTTGATATTGCTGCGGCTTTTGTGTTTATTAAAAACAGATTATCCTAAATTTGACATCTACAGCAAGAAGCTCATGAACTCAGAAATTCGTCCCAAGAGTGGCCTCCAATTATTCCAGAAGAAAAAAATAAAATACTTAATACCCGTTTTTTCCGTCATATCTTAGAAACAAGATATCGTGGAGCTTACCGAACCCAGTTTTGGAATAAGTAAACCTTAATTTATCATAACTCTGTGAAAAGCAGCCACATAGTAAGTGATTTTGTTGACCTGTGTTATTTTTTTATAACCATTTTATGCCGCGCTGTACAAAGTTTTTTTGTCCTGGTTAATTTGGACCCAGTAAACACAAATCTGAAGTCGAAAAATTATAGATAGTTTCGCTAGGCGCTACTGCTCGATTGCTCGAACCACAAGGGAGTTCTAGAGCTACTTTTCCAACGAGATTTTTTAATACGGAATATTTTCAACCTGTCCTTAAGGGGGTTACATACAGTTAGGTAGCTTGAAGAAAGCCAACAATTTGTCCTGAAAAGAACTTAAAACGCATTATTGTAAAAATCTGTACATCACCTATTAAGGTAACTTTTAACCGTATTTTAACATTTTTTATTTGTACAAATTATAGCTCTGAAAGCTGCTACGGCTGATCAACAGAACCTCTACTCCAAAAAGGTGCATTTAAGGTCCTTATCTTTATTTAGCAATCGCAAATAAAAACAAAAACGCGTGAAACTATGTCAAACTTGAAATTGTGATTTGTCAATTTAAGAAGTATTTAAGCGGAGTGGCTTAAAATCATCCCCCAACGGGTCAGAGATTTTCCTGTAAATTTTAATTTATTTAAATTTAAAGGGCAAAATAAGCTTACAAGAACTGCCCAATCCGATCAGCACCAAAATTAAATATGTTGTTACCATCAATGAGAAACTCGCTCCTCTAAATTTTTAGTCTTCTAATCGCTATTGGAGTGGAGTTAAAAGATAAATCAAAAAACTCGTTTATCTTAAGAACCGCTTAACCGATTTGAAGGACTTTAATATATGTTGTAAGTGTCCACATCACAATTCAAAAAACAATTTTTGCACATTTTTATTGCCAATTTTTTGGCCCAAAAAATATAATAGAAATTTTCAAATACTTCTTTTATGGTGTTTGCCTTTCTCGACACCGACAGATTTTTTCTGGATTTTTCATCAAAAGGTCCCTAACAACATATAAGTGTTGCAAACACATCAAAAGTGTACCTTATGGTGATGAAAATATTTAAACGTTAAACTATTATTTTTTATTAATTTTTTATACATATTAGGCAAATTAGGGGAAATTTTCTGTCAATTCTGTGTGAGTAGTTACAGTGTGCTCAATATTAAAAAAATATATTTGTAAAACTATTCACATATTTTATTGGTATTCACTATGAAGATGGTTCCCGATGTCACTGCAAAAATTTTACATTGTTAAGGACTTCTTATTGAAAAATCCATAAAAATACTATAAGAGTTGAAATTGATTTACAACTCGAAAAAAAATTTTTAAAACTTTTATAAAAAAATTTTTAAAACCTAAGAATTGGTAATAAAAATGTGCAAAAATAATTTTATAAACTCTATGGGTGCGGTTCTTACAACTTATATAACATTAGGCGGTTAAGCGGTTCTTAAGATAAACAAATTTTTTGCATTTCGAAAAAAATTGATATCATTTGGCCACTGAAGGCCATTATTTTTTTTATTTTTTTTGCCACTAAATGCCAATTTTTGGGGGTTCTTTTTGGTTCACTGAAGGCTTTTTAAATAAAAAACGTTGTTTTTTCATCAATTCATGGAAATTTTACTACAAATTTTTCCATTTTATGGCGATTTTACAAGCGTGTCTACAACCGGGTACAAAGATAATGTTGGCCAAAAATCATCACTTCATATAGATGGCTGCAAATTTTTTTCCATTTGTCTAGAACAATAGGTTACTTCAGAGGAAAGTTAGCTAGAGTCTCTAGCTTAACAATGATGTTCATATCACCGCATGATGTTGACTTGGAAAAAAGTTATTAGTGAAAAACGCAAGTGTGTCCACAACCGGAGACTCTCCAGAACTATTTTTTTTTATACACTTGAAAAGTGTATTATAATTTTGCCCAGAAGTTTGCAACGCATAGAAGGAATCATCTCCGACCACATAAAGTTTATATAATCTTGATCAGCATGACGAGCTGAGTCGATTAAGCTCCGTCCGTCCGTCTGTCCGTCTGTCTGTTTCAACGCGAACTAGTCCCTCAGTTTTGGAGCTATCGAGCTGAAACTTTGCACAGAGTATACTTTCTTACTGCACGCTGCTAATATGTCGGAACTAGGCATAATCCCGAAACAAATTTCGGTTCCGGTTCCGACTTAGTACGTCCTGAAATGAATGTTTCGGTTAAAGGTTCCATTTCGGTTTTCAATTAATTTGGGTTTCGGTTTAGATACGGTACCCGCATTTTTATTTCGGTATAGCGGAACGAACCGATATAAGTAATAGTTATTTTTAATACTGAAAAACTAAAATTTGAGATAAATCTAAATCATTTTATTCCTGTTTAATAAAACGAATCAAATTCAACACGAAATGAATGGTTTACATTTAAGCGTTAAAATTATATAAGCATTTCCATTTTGTCGAACCTTGACCGTCTTACAAAATGAAAAAGGAAAAAAGTCAAATTAAATTGAATTTTTAATTTGTTTTTTACCGTATAATATAGCTCTCAGCAAGCACTTTAATTAGTGGTTTCTGCTTAAATGGCGTAGCAAAACACAGTAAATTGCATTGGCATAGTTTCTCATGGTTTCTTATGCATTCTTTGTATAGCCTTTGTACCATCAGAAAGATTTAAATTGCGAAAAGTACATGTAATTTATAGCCACTTTTTTCCAAAAATAAGCAAATTTAATGTCAAAGTGAGAAATCGCACTAGCACGGCCGTGAAAGCGAATATATTCAATTGGGGTGGTATTAGCAAATGTAAGATTAGCTCACATAAGTTTAATTCGATTGTTCTTCCCTCATAAAAATTATATCAAATATAGTGTTTTAAACCACTTTAATTTTTTTGGGCCAGGTGGACCTTTTTGGAAATGCCCATATCCTTCATATTTCGTATTTTTTAGTTTTTATTTAACACGTAAGATCTAATGATTATATTATATGCTCATATAAATTTTATATATTATTATGTATTATTAGTTTTCGAATTAAACTTCGAATTTTATACGTCCACTATATAGCATTCTTGTGATTTGCTCGCAGTGACATAATTGCAGTGAATGTTGTTGGAGTCCATCAACTTCTTTGCGGATTCATTATATATTTAACACCAGAGAATAGGCGTTTTACGCTTACCTGCGTAGATGGAACAGACAGAACGACTTTAAAATCGCACATATTCTGGAAACTTTGTAGAGGATTATTACCAAGAATCAAATCAATATGCCTCAACTGCTCATTCAAATGAACCAGAACTTTTTAATCTTTTAACAATATTATAAAAGATCGATACAAGTATTTTTACGTAGGTCCCAAAAAATATTGCTGATAGAAAAGCATTGTTTTTAAAAAGTGATTTCTTCGATTTCCAGAAAAACGATTTCCGCAAGAGAGAACGAATTTTTGATATTTCCAATTTGCAGTGAATCCAAATGGAATAAAAATCGCCCAAAACTCGAGTTTCGGCTTTAAGTTCGCGAACTGAGTCCCACCCTTTCCGGTTCAGAAGAAAGTCCTTATCTGCAGCCACAAAATTGGCAAGAGTTGAAGATGTCTTCTGCCAGCAAATATTTTGGTATCTTAATGGGGCAATGATGGGTGCTTAAACGTTATGACTCATAAAAAGTTGAAAGAAAATCTGGCAGCTTGTAAAGGTCGTTTTATGATTGTTTTTTTGCATTACAAACGTCTGACTGAAACTACGATGCGCTCTGCAAAAAAAGGTACCGGTACCAACATTTCGGTTTCGTTCCGGTTATACCGGTTCCAAAAATAACGGTATACGGTTGTCGGTTCCCAAAAATTGTTTCGATTCCGGTTCCGGTACGCAATTTAAAACGGTTTATTTCGGTTAACGGTTCCGGTATTCCAGTGCCGGTATTGTTCTGCCGGTTAAATTGCGGAAAATGGTCGTTTGATGACTACTTCTTAATGTTGCGCCATAAATGGTTCGGTGAAAAATGTATTTAGTGAGAAAAATTTCGTTTTTGTCTGCTCAAACACGGTCATGGGTAATATGAACGTATTTAAAGCTGATTTAAGTTGCTTGGGCGAAGTCGCTAACCGTTGTGACAAAGCTATTCGCGTATTGAGACTTTACGATACAGACGGTTACTCACCTTGATTTTTATTATTTATTGATTTATTTTATATTTATTAAATTAAATTGTTTATCCGTCTCCGACTACAAATAAAATTGTCTGTAACGTATTTGAATTTTGGTTCACAGCACTTTTTTTGTCGACTCTAAATAAATAAATTATTATTTTTTGATCTAAGCTTATGGAACTTAGTTCAAAGATGTAATACACCGTTAATTTAAATTCAAATTTCAATAAACTTGCCGTTCACATGTTCACGACACTGTAAAATATGTACATATCATATGGAAACGCCTTACCCAAAAATATAATATGTACATTTCTGACTGATATGTGATTATAAGACAGTTGATTTTTGCATATTTGAAAAAAGATTTAAACCTAGTAGGATAAATTACTATAGCGGCCAGTATATTTATAAAAACAAATTTAAAAATAAAAAATAAGGGGGCACAGAATTCACTTTCGGTCCTAAATTCGCTCGAATTTGATTTCGCCCCGCCACAGAGCATGTTTTCGAGTGATTTGCAAATCGCGCACTCTTGAGTCGGCGATTTGCTTAAAAAGACCATAAAATGCATTTTAATAAAAATAAGGCTTATTGAGTCTTCAAGGGTGTTCAATTTGTAAATAATATACATCAAAAAATTAAATATTTAACATGTTAAGTTTATAAAATAAGCATTTTACTAAATCGCTAGTAAAGTCGCTAGTCAATTCGCTAGTGAAATTGGTCATTCACTGCAACTCACCAAATCGCTAGAATTACAGTGTTGCCACCTTTTAACATTTGAATTTCGAAATTAATCGAACTTCGTTTTAAAGTTAATACAATATCGGTTTTTGTGTTAAAACAAAGATAAAAATTATTAACCAGCAATAATTTTTCCGTTGATATTCTGCTTAATTATTGTGCAATTTGTAAGTCGATTGCTGTCAATCTGAGTTGAATATAGTGGCAACGCTTGTGCCAAAGTAATGACGAGAAGCCGCTCAAATGTTGGCTTTTATTATTCTTCCGAAATTGTTATAAAATTAATTATAAAGGGGAAAAGCATCGAACAGATGTCCAGAGCGGAATTTTGCTTGGCATTTATGAAGGAGCTTAAAGACTTGGCCCCAATGTCACAATGGGCGACATGGAAGTTGCGGCTGCAGCCTGGAAAGAACTGACTTTAAGTCTGGCCAACCTATCCTCCGATTGCTTGAATTGAATTATGCGTGTCCGGCCCGTTATTTTCGAGCACACATCATTACCCTTATGATTTTGCCTACGTATATCGTCTGACTTAGAAAGACGGTCCGATGCGGATCAAAGACGGGTGCACTCTAGCCTCTTCTTACGGATTTGCTTCTTCCCTAAATCGTCGATTGCCATCTGTCGTGCGAGAGGTATTTATTTAATTAAAGCAAAATTCTTGCCTTCAAATACGTACGCCGTTCTCTCGTATCCGTACAGCAGCTAGAGTTGCAAAGCATCATTTTTATTTTGGCGCGCGATAAATTTGAATTTTTGTGTGGGAATAACCAATATTTAACTCAGTTAAAGAAAATTAAGTTTGTTTTGTTAAAAAAGAATTAACCAAATAGCTTACATTTCAAAATATTAATAAAAACCGCATTTAAAGTCTTAATCTAATTTGTCCTTCGGGCTGCCTGCCCTATGCAGTCAAGTTCGAAAGGGTTTGTGAACTAGCTTAAAAGATGAAATCGCTCGGGTTCTGTGGCTGGCTAGAATTTGAAGCGATTTGGCAAAACGCTAGAAGCCAAATCGCTAGTGAATTTTGTGGCACCCCCTGAT
>JAEIFU010004142.1:0-19070 GCA_018904235.1 Lordiphosa stackelbergi | reverse complement strand
TGAGACCAAAGAGCAGAAAGGCATCATTCGCTCGACAGAGCTCAGAAGCGATTACGTCGAAGCAGATTCACGGAGCTTTATTTTTAGCACACTTATACACTCTCACTTTTTGGCCTCGCTCTCGCTGGCCATCGCTGTTTTACGTTTTTACGCTCTCAACTTTGTGTGAGCGGAAGGCCTGTTCGGCGCCACCAAAAAAAAAACAGCTGCATATTGCAAAACCATTGTATGGGCGTTCGGCATCTTAAATTATATTGGACTTTGCAATACTCTCTCACTTTTTGGTCTCGCTCTATATCTATAAAAAGAAGAAGAGAGTGTACTGACTGACTGACTGACTGATTCACTGACTCATTGGCAATCATCACTTTTAGCCTAAACGGTAAGAGATAGAGGGCTGTAATTTGGACAGGAGTTCTGTTAGTGGTGAAGGTGCGTACTAAGACGGAGCCCACGAGGAAAATGGACGGAAAATTCTGCATTCAAAAAACTATTTTTATACCCGTTACTCGTGCAAATGTATGTAACAGGCAGAAGGAATCATTTCCGACCATATAAAGTATATATATTCTTGATCAGCATCAACAGCCGAGTCGATTTAGCCTTGTCATCTGTCCGTCTGTCCGTCCGTCCAGTCTGTATGAACACCTAGATCTCAGAGATGGTAGAGATAGAGGTTTGACATGTATGGGACAAATGCTTCTTTTATCTGCACGCAGATTAAGTTTGTTTCAAATTTTGGCCACGCCCCCTCCCGCCCCCGCAATTTGGAAAAAGTTATATCTCCTACAGTTTTAAAGATAGAGATTCGTACCTTTTAGAGATAGTTAGTAATTAGCAAAATGAATCGATTTGCCGAAAGAAATGATAAAGATCGGATGAACGGTTCTCAAGTTATAAGCAAAAAAATGAACCAAGCCCTCCCCGCTACCACCCAAAAAAATGTTGCATACTTTTGGATGGTCACACTAAGGTACGCGGGAACACTGTTAAACATGTTTTTTCATGAGTAACGGGTTAAAAATTTTTTTATTTTCATTTTAATAAAAAAATTCGAAATTAGATCTCGACATGCCCACCAAAACGTAATTTGCGGTTTTGCACAATGAAAATTTTTTTTTATTTTATACACAATTTCAAAAATCGTCAAAAACGGAAAAATGGAAAAAAAGGTTTTTTTTAAAAACGGGATTTCTCAGGTTTGGTTTATCGGACAGCTTTCAAGTTGATATTGGTGAAAAGTATTTTAGTGTAGCTACTCAAATTATAATTTTATAGATTTTTAAACTATTTAATAATATTAAGTAATTGTTGCTAAAAATTATTTATAATTTTTCTACGTTTAACCACCATGATATAGCTTCTAAGCACAAACAATTTATTGTCCTAAACGTAACTTAAATTTTGGTGTTTTCAAAAAGATGGAGACTTTTATAGTTTAAAAGTTATGAATTTTTTAAGTTATAAACAAATAAAAAGATGCCCGTAAAGTATGCTTTGCCACGCAGTCAGTTTCAAAGCTTTACGACTGAAACTTGGCGAGTTGGCTTTATATATATCAAGCTTTTCAAAAATGTCAACATCACACAGATCGGACGTCTATATCATATAGCTGCCATAGGAATGCTGAATTTGTTTGTGGTATAATATACTTTGAAAACTCTGGTCACCCTAATCCACAACAAAATGCAATTAATCATAGCATTCGTATGGCAGCTATATGAAATGGACGTCCGATCTGCGTGATGTTGGCATTTTTGAAAAGCTTGATAAATACGAAGTATACGTGCCAGGTTTCAGCTACACAGCTTTTAATCCTATTGCGTGGCAAAGCTTTCTTTAAAGGGCATCTTTTTATTTGTTTAAAACTTAAAAATTCACAACTTTTAAACTATAAAAGTCTCCATCTTTTGAAAACACCAAAAATTTAAGTTACGTTTAGGACAATAAATTGTTTGTGCTTAGAAGCTATATCATGGTGGTTAACATTGAGAAAAAATTATAAATAATTTTTAGCAACAATTACTTAATATTATTAAATAATTTAAAAATCTTTAAAATTATAATTTGAGTAGCTACAGTAAAATACTTTTCAGCAATATCAATTTGAAAGCTGTCCGATAACCAAACCGAGAAATCACGTTTTTAAAAACCCTTTTTTCCATTTTTCCGTTTTTGACGATTTTTGAAATTGTTTATAAAATTAACAAAAAAATTGTTGTGCAAAACCGCAAATTACGTTTTGGTGGGCATTTTTTAATTAAAATGAAAAATAAAAAATTTTTTAACTGTTCGGTTTATAAAAGAATGACCCATATGCGAGATGCAGCGAAACACACAAAAAATGGGAAGTGAACTGTCTGTCCAAGCTGTCTGAGCCCACTAAAAGAAGTGGCTAAAAATACCTATGTATTTCGGCAACATCTACAGCTTCTGAAAGGACATTCAGTAAAGCTGGACAGACCCTGTCGGACATTAAAGCCAAAGAATTGGGAGCGTTTAATGTTCCTTTATAAAAATTTAAATAATTTTAAAAATACTTAAAAAGAAATATTTGATCTAGAACCCTAGAAGGGACATTGGTCTTATAGTTTTTCACATTTATATATGTTATAAATATTCTCTATTCATTTTCAACTTAATCTCAAGCAAGAAAGTGCTTTAGTAAGCTACATCA
Organism: Lordiphosa stackelbergi; assembly: GCA_018904235.1. NCBI lineage: Eukaryota > Metazoa > Arthropoda > Insecta > Diptera > Drosophilidae > Lordiphosa > Lordiphosa stackelbergi. The sequence continues at coordinate 16,393 of JAEIFU010004142.1, read as the reverse complement.
CCAGACTCTTAAAATTTTAAATAAACATCGATGTTTTATCGATGTTTCATCGATGTTTTACTGCTGAAACATCGAAAACATCAATGTAAGTAGACATCGATGTTTCTCCTGCTCTATTGCAAGTAGTCGGGCTATTAGACTGCTTTAAAAAAGGAGCATTGCCCATTCTTTAAAATTTCCAATATTTGCTTCAAGTGCTCCGAATATAAATAACATGTGTGAAAATTCGAGATTGTCAATATAAAAATTTTTTTTTAAATGTTTTCCATACTTTAATCTTTGCCCATATTCTTATTATTAACTATTCCGACCCACCTCTGTTTGTAACTTAAACAAGCGGAAATAGAAAATTCAACAGTCAATGGAATGCAAATGACAAACAACTACAACCAGAATTTAGCTTGTTTATTTTTTTTGCTTAAATTTGTAAGCCAACGCCGGTAAAGTCCCTAGAAGAGCGACACAAATGCCGGCAATTTATATACATTTCTCATATAACGTTATCCTTGGCCTTAACTGCAAAGCCGGATGTATCAATCAGTCGTTTGATATTCAATTGTTGAGTAGATATACTTAAAGAAGCCAGTGCCATGTGGGGGACGAGAGGTATATATGTTGGCTTAACATTTAAACATTGTATGAAATGTGCTCTGGTTACTTTACTTTCTGTGCAACAAAAATGTGTTGCTAGTTATATATCAAATTAGCCGTCAACTTTGCTGCTTTTCCCAGGGAGGGTAAATTTTATCATCAATTAAGCATGAAATCTCATTGGCTTTGACCATGAGGAATGTACATTTAGGTCAGAAGTACATGTACACATTATTGTTCAGCAATTAGGAAAATTCGTCAGATTTTTGTACAGAGGAAGCATAACTGACCCTTCTATTTTCATTGACTCCTCCTAAATTCGACCTGCCAAAGCAAGAAACTCCTAAGAACAGCCAATGCCTTTTTGCCTTTTCCCTTTTAATTGGCTGCCGTCTGGTTTAACTGAAGCGGCCGTTTCGCTTACAGCTTCCCACACTTAGGCCGGTTTATATGTCATTTTAATGTCGAAGCGTGACAGCACGGTTTCCCATCTTCATGACTGAGATTTACGGCTCCTTGTTTGCCTAATGCCGCTGCGCATCTTTTTTTTGTGTTTGTCTAAGTATAAATGGATCTCAGATGCTAAAGTGCTTAAAATCCAACACGTACATACATACATATGTAAGTACAAGTCGTTCAGACGAGCTGCCAAAATCAATATTGAAATAAGGAACACTTCACCAGTATTATTACCGTGGACTGTCTGCGACTGCCTCCAGTATGCCCGGCATCATTAATATTAATAATTTGGCAGGCGGCGTGCCGGCTACAAAATCAATGTTAAGCATCCGTTTTTTGGCAACAGCAACGATATTGGACAGGCCCACTCCCACATCCACACTTTCGGTCCATCAGTTTATAGTTTTATGCGTGCAAATGGGCGTGAAAATTGAATTATAATGGCGTGAAGGCTATACGAAAATGTAATGAATAATGAGCATGAAAATTAATATGATAAGTGAATGAGTTTTGCTTCCTGATGTTTGGGAAGGAAATTGGAAAATTGTTTTTTGAAAGAATTTTATAAAGAAAAACCAATCCGGCTTCCAAAGTGCAAATATATTTTTAACAACTAGTTTGTTTGGTAAAAGATTTTTTTTTCAATAAATTTTTTATTGACACAAATTTTGAGTTTATTTGAATGTTGTAAATTTTTATAAAAATAAAAACAATTAGCAAGTTTTTTCATTTACTGTAGTTAATATTAATAAATTACCTTTTGAAAAATTTAAGATTGGTTTTTGTCTTTTGCTTGACAAATTTAACAAAAACAAATGAGATAGTCGGTCAAGCCCGACTATAACATACTCTGTACCTGGAGTAGGAGCTGAATGCAGTGCTGCTGCTGCTCTCATCTCTAAGTCTCTCATCTCTCTCTCTCTCTCAACAGATCTCAGAGATGAAAAGAGATAGAGCTTTGACATGTATGGGACAAATGCTTCTTATACTTGCAGGCAGATCAAGTTTATTTTCAATTTTTGCCACGTCCCCTCCCGCCCCCGCAATTTCGAAAAAATATCTTCCTTCTTCATATCTTCCACAGTTTTGTAGATAGAAAATTCAAACCTTCTAGAGATAGTTAGTCATTAGCAATATGTTTTGATTTGCCAAAGAAATAATAAAGATCGGATGAGCGGTTTTTAAGTTATGAGCAAATAAGTGAATCACCCCCGCCAACCCCTCCCACCTTTTCACACCCCACGCCGCACAATCTTAGAGAGAGAGAGAGAGAGAGAGCGATAGAGAGAGAGGGAGAGGGAGAGAGAAACTTAGAGATGAGCGCAGCAGCAGCACTGCATTCAGCGGTAATTGTCTATTATACGTCCTTCCTCTCCAAAAATTCCGAAATTAATTTTCCTCGATGGACCACGAATTATAATGAATTTACGTGCAGAAATTAATTGGCGGTCATCCATGGTTTCTTTTAAAATGAATTTTGAAATTTGCTCTTTTGGCCCGAAATTATGCATGTGATTTTCTTCAAATGTCAAATGAATAATAAAATATATTAAATTTGTCAACAACTCACACCTAGAATTTAACTGCAATGACATTTTCAAGTTTAAAAGCAGACCAATATCGAAGTATTTGGCCTATTCAGTTAACGTGGATGAGGCTCTGAACTTTTTTCACACCACCCATTAGAGCAGAGTTCCCCAGCTATAGCCCCTGGGGCACACCGAGTGCTTGCCGAAGTCGTGCTTCACTGTGTTTTAGAAAGAGACACAGTCATTTTAGCGCTCTCTTAATGGGGAACCCTGCATTAGATGTAAAGTTGAAGACGCGTTTACATCCACCTCCTATAAATTAGTATTTTGAAAAACGAAAATTTTTTTTAAAAAGTTGCGCGATTTTTTAAAAAGAATTTTCGCTTGCGGCGCTAATTTCTACAAATTTGTGAACAACTCACCCCAACTCATCGGACTCCCGCTCGCTGCCACCAAACACCCATTGGCCTTCCACTATTCTTCCACAATTGAACTTCCTTTTGCCAACTTTGGACTCGTCAATTTCAATAACTTTTCCAGGTCCTCCAATGATGGAACGGCTGTTATTTACACTCCAGTCAATATATACTTCCCTCAGGAAACTTTTCCAGTCAACAATAGATTGACGGGACCACCAAATTTCGGCCTCCAAAAACTCAGTTTCGCCTCTCAGTTTGACCACATCCCACATAATGAATTTGCAAATTTCAGGTATAGAAAATTTTGTACCATCAAAAAAGTGTTTTTGCGAACACTTTCTACAAAATTGCACTGTACTTTTTGTTTTTTCTTCTTCTTATTGTCCATTTGCACTACGGAATGGCAACGAAATACGGTCCTCCAACCCTTAGACGAAATTTTGCAACGGAATTTTTGGAGAGGAAGGACATATAATAGACAATTACCTTTAGAAGAAATTTTGCACACTTCACCACATTTTGAACAGTTGATTTCCTTTAAAATGGCATTATGACTAATAAGAAAGTCAATGACATCGAACTCCGACATCGACAAAAACTTCGAAATTGCAGTTTCACAGCCCGCACAAGCCATATTAATCACAATTTTTGAACAAACGTACTCGCAGAACAATTGAACACAACAAATTTGTTCACAAATTTCATATTTATTTTTAATAAACTAGTTTACAAAAAAAAAAAAAAAAGACCCATTCACTGAAATATTTTTAGTATAGCTTGGAACGGTGATCTCAAAAATCGATTTCAAATTTTTCCATGGCTCCGTTTTTGAGATATGAATTTTTTATTTTCTGGTAGATTCTTTTTACATTCAAAGCCATATCTCTTGTATTTGTTAGATAGAGTCATAGAGATACGAATCGAAAGCTTTATAAGCTGTCAATAATCGCGTAAGCTTGTTTTCAAATCGGTTGGTAGTTTGAATTCAACGACCAAGAATATTTCAAAAAATTGATTTTTGCTTAAAAATTCTAGATTTAAACGCATAGGAAAAATATAAATAAATCCAAATAAACTATTTTTTTTTTCTACTTAAGAGTCGCACTTCTACGAAGAAACCAGATATCGATTATCAGATCTATGCAACCGGGCTGTGAGCAATTTAGTGCAAAAATGTGGTATTTTCGTGATTATTTAAAAATAAATTTTCGTTGCTTCGACTTTTGTCCGTTCTTGTTATTTTTTTGTTCTGACTTTCGCTCACTTCATAAATTGACCAAAGATGAAGAAAAACAGAAAAAAATTTTTGGTGAACTCACTAAATACTCAAATTTGACTGTTAGTTTCTCTGCTCTTGATATATCTACGGTATGTGAGCATGACCCCACCAATACCTGTTGTGTTCGTTAAATGGGATTCTTAAGTAGAAATAATAAAAAATTTTTTTTGGATTTTCTTATATTTTCCTACGTTTAAATCTGAATTTTCAAGCAAAAAAAACATTTTTGAAATATTCTTGATCGTTGAATTCAAACTACTAAGCCTATTTGAAAACATGTTCTACCGATTAAGCTTATAAAGCTTTCGATTCTATCTTGTATGACTCTATCTAACAATTACGAAGTGGATATGACTTGAAAGTAAGAGAACCTACAAAAAAAAAAAATTTTTGAGATCAGCATTCAAACTACACTAAAATGACCTTCAATTAATTTTTTGGCGCGTAAACTAGTGTAATTTAACATTTGATAAAATTATTCTTTTAAAAGAAACCAGAGACGCCAATGAATTACAATTCTTCATAATTCGCGGTCCATCGAGGAAAAATTATTTCGGAGTTTTTGGAGAGGAAGGACGATAATAGACAATTACCCATTTAGCTCCTACTCTAGGTACAGAGTATAAATATAGTCGGGCTTGACCGACATTCTCACTTGTTGTTTCTTTTGCTCTTAGCTTGACTATCGGGCATCCGATCTTTACCGACTCCGACTCTAAAAAGTGACCGTCTCTGGTAAGATGCTGAAAGCTGAAGGTTTGAAGAGTATGGAACGAACACTTCTTATACTTTTAGGCAGATTAATGGAGGGGATTTTCCAAATCTGAAACAAGTCTTCATGGAAAAATTAGTGCATCTTCTTATAGTCTCTTACATCGACGCGATCATACAGGCATGGTTATCGACTCGGCTGTTGACGACGATCGGGAATATATGTACTTCTTAGGTTCGGAAATGTTTCCATACACTTGTTACATCCATTTGCATAACTTCCTGATACCCTTATACATTTTCAATGGGGCGATTAAAAATATCTGAATTTATGAGTTTTATGCGACAGTATACCTATTAATGCGGCCTTTTAAACGCAAGAACTTCTAAATTGTCCTTTAAAGAGTAATTTTCAATGAATTATAGAAAATTATCAATTTTGTGGTAGCCATTGAGGTGGTTGGATTTTAAGATCTATTCTCAGAGAAGATAAATTTTTAGTTTGGTACGATATTGCACATAAATAGAAACAATTTTGTACAGCTTTGAAATCTGAATACGTTTGAAAAGGCTTCTTATTTGTATGAAATTGTTTCTATTCTGTATCGTCCCAAACTAAAAATTTAGCATTCAGCCTAATGGTTCTTCTAATTTCACAAATTTTGTTGCATTCAAATCTCCTGGATGGACAAAGTTACATCCGGCTAATCCCGAAAAATGAATTAAAATTTATGGCAGGATAACTAGATTGATACCCAAAATGTGTATAGGAAATATTAAAAGACTACGTGATCTAACATAGACCTTACATTAATTGTCAAGCTAATGTACAATAACATTCAATCAGTACTAGATTCAAAAAACTTTCCCCAAAATTCATATTTGCTTAATATTACACAGCCTCGCGAGAATGATATTAAAATTTTATAAATTGGGCTACAAATGGGTTCCGCACTCACTATAATCTGCGGATTAACTGAGTGCCTGCACCACTCATAGAAACACGACACGCGAAAATGCCTGTCCTGACTTTCCAGGTGCTCGGAGACAACTGACCAGCCGCTCGTTCGTTAGCTATGAACGCCCTCTACCTAATCCAGTCGCGGTGGAAAAAAATCAGTCCTATTAATGCTCCGGACAAACCCTGTATCCTGCTCCAAGGGTATATTAACTTCGGTCGAGTCCAAAAAAGAAAAACCTTTTTTTTATAAAAAAAAAAAAAATTATCCTACATTTTGTTTGGTGCTAGGAAAATACCAAAACAATAAACCAAAAATATAAATGGCAGTGTTTTAATTCGGTATGATTTAATTTACAGTTAAGGGTTCGTAACCGCACTGTGCAACGGCTTGGTACATTTAAAAAAAAAAAACAAAAACATTTTTCGTTATTGACTAGTAGTCGAACCCTGAACCCTGAACTTATTTTGTAAACAGTTTTTTTTCCCCTCTTTCCTTCATTGAAATCTCGTGGTAAATTATTGTAAAATAAAGGTGCGAGTGTCGTTAACACTTACGAGGCTTTGATGTGAAACATGATGCCAAATTACGGGCCTTAATTTCAAAATCACAAGCTCTTTCAATTTAAATATATATCAGCAATGGCAATCTTTCAAAAGAAAAGAAACTAAAAGGGAGTTCGAGTACCAAATAAATCCCTAATAAGCACCGTTCATTCAATGTTAAAGTACTTTTAAGTCACTGTTAAGAAACTGCTCGGTCACGGTTTAGTCACTGTCTTATCACTGTTCAGTCACTGTTCAGTAGACTGAACATAATCAAATAAAGTTATACGAATAAAATTCAAAAGTATGTAACAGGAGAAGGTGCCCTATAAGTTATATATATATTCTTGATAGCTCAACACCGAGTCGATATAGCCATGTCCGTCTGTCCGTGTGTCGTCGTATGAACAAACAGATCTCAGAGATGGTAAGAGATAGAGGATTGGCTGTATGGGACAAATGCTTCTATACTTCGGCGATCAAGTTTATTTCAATTCCCCCTCCCGCCCGAATTTAGAAAAAACGTCATATCTCCCACGTTTTGTAGATAGATGATTCGTACCTTCTAGAGATAGTTAGTCATTATAATTGTATCTATTTGCCGAAGAAATGATAAAGATCGGATGAGCGGTTCTCAAGTTATGATCAAATAAGTGAATTCTCCCGCCACCCCCTCCCACCCCTCAAAACCAACGCCGCACAATCTTAGAGAGAGAGAGGAGAGAGAGAGAGAGAGAAGAAACAAAGAGAGGGAGAGATGTTAGAAGAGGTACAGAGTATAATTAGTCGGGCTGACCGACTTCTCTTTATTTTGAAATGTTCTGTTCCTCAGGAGCAAAAAATTCGTAATAGTTTCTAGTTACCGTAATGGAAAACCAAATTTTGAAATTTTTTTATTAAATACTCTATTTCATTTTTACTTTATCGTAGAAGTAACCTTTTAGATGCCAAATGTTGTTGTTGAATTTAAAATCTATTTTTAAAAATATTTTATGCAAAGCCAAACTAGGATAGAGAACACGAACACCATTTAGTTGATGGGCGCGTTGCGCCACTGCTGGATTCAGTTAAACAACAAAATAAAAAATTTTTTTGGGGGGTTTTAAGGGACTGTCCAAACCGCACAAGTTGATGGTGTATTGAAATTATTCGGGCTTACTATGTAACTAGGAAAAATGTGTGCAGGAGCTTAAGAAGACTTAATGATCAAATGTGGCTTAAAGAAAAAGTCGCGATAAAGAGTTGTACTGCAACAGACAAAGGAATTTTATAGACTGTTTATTTACTGAAAAGCCTCAAAGTTGTGAATGATGCCGGAGAAAGAGGCCGGAAACTATCTGAGGACTTCAAAGGGCGCTTTACAAACTCGATGCTGCACCTTCAGTGCATCGAAGAGCACAGGCAATCCTATCCTAGCAATAGAACTACTATTATTAATAAATTTGAATAACCACTTTTAAGTTAATTTATTTTATTTATTTTTAATTTTTTGGCCGACCATTTGTATTAAAGTTTTTCGCCAGCGAACAACTTTGCTCAACACTTTATTTTATTTTTTGGGCAATTGGGCAAAATACGCAGAGTTCCACGCGAACAAAGCTAGCGGAGCATGTAATGTTCGGGTAAAAAATGCTTACGCCCAAGGACCACTTCATTTCACTCTATGTCACATCCCGATCCTGCAGTTTTAACTCAGGTACAGCACTGATTGTTTTCGGCACAGAAACCGTTTTTAAATTCAAGAACAACGTTTGGCATCTCAAAGGTTGCTTTAATGAATAGGTAAAATGAAAAAGGGGAAAATGAAATTTAATTTAACATCTTTAAAGCCACGGCGCCAGTATTAAACCTTAAAATTTCGAGTTTATGGTTTTTGTCATGGTAACTAGAAATAATGAAGAATTTTTTGCGCATTGAGGAACAGAACATTTCCAAAAAAAATATTTTTCATATAAGGGACGTTCAGTCTACTGTTCAGTCACTGTTTTGTCAATATTTAGACACTGTTAAGTCACTGTTTTATCACTGTTAAGTCACTGTTCTGTCACTATTTTGTCACTATTGAGTCACTGTTAATTCACTATTTTGTCACTGTTTAGTCACTGTTAATTCACTGATTTGTCATTGTTCAGTCACTGTTAAGTAACTGTTCAGTCATTGTTTAGTCACTGTTTTGTCAATATTTAGTCACTGTTTAGTCACTGTTTTAGTCACTGTTCAGTCACTGTTTTGTCACTATTGAGTCACTGTTCAGTCACTGTTTTATCACTGTTCAGTCATACTTCAGTCACTATTTAGTCTCTTTTCAGTCACTGTTAAGTCACTGTTCAGTCACTGTTTTATCACTGTTCAGTCATACTTCAGTCACCATTTAGTCTCTTTTCAGGCACTGTTTAGTCACTGTTAATTCGCTGTTTAGCCACCATTTAGTCACTGTTCAGTCACTGTTAAGTCACCGTTAAGTCACTGTTCAGTCACAGTTCAGTCACTATTTAATCTTTTTTTAGTCACTGTTCAGTCACTGTTTTATCGCTGTTCAGTCACAGTTCAGTCACTAAACCCCTCTTTCACAGCGTCACGTGACGCTGAAATCAAATTTTACTCCTACTAAAATCTTCCGTACCGAAATAAAAGATGTTTCACATCAAAATGTATTAAATGAATTGCGACCTAAGAAGATTTTCGATTAGCCAAATGAAGATCTTAAGCGTTTAATGAGGTTTTTACTTCTTAAAGTAAATCGTTTTAATAAACAAACGAGAGAACTTCTGAAACTACCCTAACTGAACCTGATTAGTTTATAATTATTGTTCGTATTTTGCATTCCTTGGACTCTGCCCGAAATCAGCAGGTTTTATTTGCTGACGAAATTTATTATGGGGCAAATTGTGCGAAAATTCTGTTTGTTTGTGGTTTCGCATCTACCCAATAAATATCCAAATTAGTTTGGTTCTTAATTAAGAAAATTGTATAGTAAATAATTAAACATTAAGTTTAATTTATTTCAATTAGTTTGGTCCTTCAAGCCGTTTCACTTTGTGACCGAACTACTAGTTAGCAGCTATACCAACTGAATCGAGAAACTACTTTTCGCAAAAATAGGTAAACAGCATTTTCCGCTGTTTGATAATTTTTCCAACACATTTTCTCTGGCCCTCTTCAGTTTGCTGTTCTACAAAGCACTTAGAATTTGGCCAAAAACAATTTGAACATGGAAGATAACAAGAGAAACGATATGACAGCAACAAATTGAATTTGTTTATATACAAGACACACAACCAGACACAGACACGCACACTAACAGGTTACTTTTGAAATAGTTCATCGACAAGAACTGGCTGATGTTTATAAAATTGAATTGCTGCCCGATGTGTATTAATTTTGTTTGTGTGCCATGCTTGAGCAGCTTTTCAAAAATAAGCTCAAAACCAATCTGCAAGCTGCAGCTTGCTGTTTGCAAATCCTTTTGAGACTGTTCCCCAACTGCAAGAGAAGCTGGCGCTAACAGTCGCAAAGTTTTGAGCATCTCGATTAAAAATTCTTCAGCAAAGTTTGCTCTCTGGGTTTTCCTGCTTGCTGACGCTTTTGTTTGGCTTTTAAAAGTTTCTTGTCATTCACTGATTTTTATCTGCTGCCTTCTTTGTGGCAGGAGTTGCTGTTCCAAAATATGTTACTAGCAATATTCTGTTTTCTAAAGTTTTTCATCATGCTTCGCTATGGACAGATTTATATACACTCGTATGTATTGTACAAATGCCGGAAGCTGTCTATGTGCGAATAATATGCAAATGTCATTTGCATGGACTTACTTCACAATCTAGCTAAGTTATTTATAGAAATATACGAACGTGGACTCATGGTTCAAGGTCAGGCTTTGTTAATGCTCTGTTCGTACAGGACAATGCTAGTATTTTTAAGTTGAAGTAGCCAAGAGTCATCGTGGGATGCAGCAGTCTTTGAGAGGAGGGAAAGCAATAACAAAATTTTGTAATATTGTTAATAATTTCTGTGTGGGAATAAACTGCTTTGTTAAATTCAGCTGCCTTATGAGTCCGTATGTCTTGATAAATGCTTGGTTTATATGGTCCTGCCAAGTTAACGTAATATCAATTTGATCTATTTCAACACAGAAAAAAATTCATATGATCTTGGGCTTAATATTATATTTTTCATATCAATAAAAAGCCGATATGGCAAACTTGAAATTGACCTGTTCGAAAATATCAAAATAAAATTTTCGATAATTTCAAAATGATATTTTTAAGATCAAATTTATATATTTTAATTTTATTATTCCACAAAAAAAATTAATTACAAATGACAGGTACTAAAGCGTGATTTTTTAAGAGCTATAGGAAAGTTAAAAAAAAAAACACATAAAATTCAGAAAAATGCATGATATCTTTATTTGAATCGATAGTACGGTCCATATAATTTAATGTTTGAAGATTATTTTATGCAAATGTTGACCGTGACTGCGCCTCAAATGGTCCATCCGCTTAGTCCAATTTTGGCATACTCTTTCCAACATTTCGGCCGGTATCTCACGAATAAATGCTTCAATGTTGTCTTCCAATGCGTCAATTGAAGCGGGCTTGTCTGTATAGACATGAGCTTTAACATAGCCCTACAAAAAATAGTCTAAAGGCGTTAAATCGCACGATCTAGGCGGCCAATTGACCGGTCCCGAATGTGAAATAAAATGTTCACTGAGCTCGCGTCTCAATAAGTCCATTGTTGCGCGTGCTGTGTGGCATGTGGCACCGTCTTATTGAAACCACATGACATGCAAGTCAAGCTCTTGCATTTTGGGCAAAAAAAGTTGGATATCATCTCACGGTAGCGCTCACCATTCACAGTTACGTTACAATTCGCATCATCTGTGGAGAAGTACGGTCCAATGATGCCACCAGCCCATAAACCGCACCAAACTGTGACTTTTTCTGGATGCATTGGTAGCTCTTGCAATGCTTCTGGCTGATATTCACTCCAAAATCGACAATTCTGTTTATTTACGTACCCATTGAGCCAAAAATGAGCTACGTCGCTGAACACAATTTTTCGGTAAAAAAGTGGATCTTCGGCCAACTTTTCAAGAGCCCATTCACCAAAAATTCTACGTTGCGGTAGGTTGTTCGGCTTCAATTCTTGCACCAGCTGTACTTTGAAAGGCTTCACACCTAAATCCTTCCGCAAAATTTTTCATGTTGTTGAGTAACAGAGGCCTAATTGCTGCGAACGGCGACGAGTCGATAATTGATGGTCATCATTAACACTGGCCGATACAGCTGCGATATTTTCTTCAGTTCGCACTCTACGTAAGCGTGTTTGAAATTTAGTCACAATAGCCGGAATAGTCGCTTCAGTAGGTCGATTAAACAGACCATAAAATGGAAGAAGCGCGCGATGAACTTTCTTAACAGAGCACGCAGAAATTATAGACCAAACTGAAGATGTTTGAAAGTGAAACAAAACCCGAAACGTTCGTGAGCTCATGGTATAATTAACAAGCTAGAGTCGTCAGGAATTCACCATGGAGAGGTACAGAGTGTTGTAGGTGTTTTCCCCATTCACGGTACCCAAAAAGAGGCAGCCTACTTTAAAAACCTGGGAGTAAAAAAAAAAAAAAAAACCCCCAAAAAAAAAAAAAACCAGAAAAGAAATTAACGAGAAATTAGGAAATGTTTGCTTTACATACTCAAGTGAATATAAATAATTATTAAGAATTATTATTTAACAAAGTCACCGCGGTTTTCCATGGCTTCTAATTTAAATAAATTGAAAAAAACATGTTTTGTACTAAAAATTATGTGATTACTTCTCGTAAAATATCAAATAAAAGAGAAAAATACAATTTTTGAGTGACTTAACCACAAAACTTGCATTTCCAAGTTCATAAAGCAAACCGATAGCAAAATACAAATTGATGTACATTAATGGTCTAAGTCAGGTGTACGACAATTTGTGACAATTATGTTTTACTTGAAGGCAAAATATTAAAATTGGCACAACACATCCCGGCAAAGTTTATCAATGTTTATTGTTCAAGCGGTTTGTGGATAACCAATAAACTCTTTTCCACGCGCGATTTTAAAAAAAATTTGCCTGCGTCGCTTTATTCTTCTTTCAATTGTACCTTCAAAGCAGGGATTAAAGCCGATATGAATTTCGGTTTCGGTCAAGGCATTTTTAATTGGCTTAATGCTTTTTTAAACTGTACAAGAATCCCGTATAGTGTAACCGTAACCGAAATCGGTCGAGCTATTCACCGCAACCGATTTGTTGAAAAAATATGTTGAAAAATTGGATGCCTTTTTAGAGCCTTTCCATTTATTGTGTGTGGAAATGAGTTTGTGAAAGAAAATCGCACTAGGATTTTGTTAATTCTTGTTTGTCCTTGGTGGTCTTTTCACCTCAGAAACCCTGAATTAATTGTATGAATCAACCATTTGGTACTATCACTCAATCTGCCCCGCGTTTGAAACATTTCAAAAGCTAAATCGCTCTCAGCTTCATGATAAACAAGTGAGAAAGTCGGTCAAGCCCGACTATATTTATACTCTGTACCTAGAGTAGGAGCTGAATGCAATGCTGTTGCTGCGCTCATCTCTGAGTATATTTAATTTTCATAAGGCGGGATTGAACCCACACTTCCCGCACAGCAGTCCCACACACTATCCTTTGCACCACACCAGGTCATAATATGCCTGGTGCCTTCTGAAGAAAATGACAAAAGAATCTTGTTTTGCTTATTCGGTTTGTGATTCGGTCAATCAGTTGGAATTCGGAATTAGCGGTTCGGTTACGATTTGGTTCAGTTCAGAAGCGGTAAGTAATAAGTATTTTATAATAAAGTGAAGAATTTTTTAGAACGCACAGTCCTTGTAGAGTAGAAAGCATTTAAAGCTTTCTATACCAACAACATTCTGAGAACATTGTTGTGAATTTGGGGGGTGAATTGATTTGACTATTACGTTTCGTCAAATTACGTCCCTGCAAACATTTTGTCGGGTTTCTTATCTCCCTCGTCAAAAAGTGAGTTTGGCGATAGTTTGAGATGAGAGTTTGATGATAGTTTGGCGATTTACAAAAACAAAACACACAAGGTTTCGCATTTTTAACATAAAAGGGATAAATTGGCGATTTCTATTGCCCTATATATATGGACAGAGTGATAAATAAAAACTTGAGAATTACAAGCATGCATATAGGGGTGAATGCTTTCAAATAGATTCAATACAAGTAACCCTCTAGTTGCCTCGTCTTAGACGCACAGCGTGGCGCAGTCGTCTAAAACGTCAGTCCCATCGTGATTTAAGTCCAAGGGAACCGAGTTCGAATCGCCTCAGAGTAAGTAAAAGTTTTTCATGTAATTAAGGTATAAGTTTGTTTAATTCGTTGTGTCTATCGGAACAGGCAAGCAGAGAGCAAGCAGCAACCAGCAGCGGTTGTGTGCAGTGCGCACAAATATTTAATTTTTTGGGTGAATCGCTTTCTTATCCCTGAGAAGAGACTTTTTCGTATCTCCCAGAAGAAACGCTTTCTCTCCTTCAAGAAGTGTCGCAGAGTGACACATTTCATCCCGAAGGGAGATGAGAATGCGATAAATATGCGATATCACCAGAGTGAAGCGACACCTACTGGAAGAATCGCATTCTTATCTTCTGCGATAAAAAATGTTTGCTGGGGATAACACAGTGCTACAAATTTCCAAAAATTGTAATAACCTGGGTATTGGCATAGCGTACGCTGTAGAGCAGGTCGCGTATAGCACTTCCTCATACTTGGTTTTCCTCGGGGACCCCCAAAATCTGAAGTTATGGCCCAAAAACCGTTTATTGATCTTTTTGCTCACTTAAATTGAAATAACTCGCGAATGGACCATCTGATTTTATATAACTTTGTATATTCTGATAGCGACGAGAAGAGTCTAATATATTATATTCATAGGTTATAGTGATTTACCGCGATGGCTGAGAAATGCGGGTTACAGATCTGGTATTTTCAACATTTTTTTCGAAATTTGTACTTTGACCACCACTGGTTTCACTATTTTATTCTATGCGATTTTTCCTTAAGGTTTATTATAAAAGCCCAGTTAATTCTGCGTTGAACATTGGTTCTCCCGATAAATTTGGTTACCTAATGGCGAAGTTATTCGCGGATATGTGAGCACACCTCGAAAATCTAGTATTCGTTTTAAGTGTGTTTACAGAAAATCGATTGACTTAACATTATTGCCCCTAAAAGTATAGTTTGCTAAAGTTTAGTGGGAAATTTAAATATAGTTTTTCATGTTATTACACAATCACACAAATGTTTTCATATTTGTTCGTTGCTGTTACCCTATATGGTCAGGATAACCTGCAGTCAAATCAACAATTAATGCATGTATATCCGTCCACTACGTATGTGGAGTACATACCGCTAATGTGTAGAATCTTTGGTATAGGGTATACGAATTAAAAATAGAACTTCAAAAAGCACACTCAGCCCAACACTCAAGCGGGCACGAGCCATTAAACGATTTAGCTATGATAACCGGAATTTAAAATCAAATGCTTGGAACATGCGCTGAATAATAAACAAGTAAGAAACTCGGCAGAGCCCGACAATAAAAAACTCTGTACCTGCGGAAGTGCATGCTCAGGATGTATTTTGCTGCCGATCCTTACCAATGAGTCCATATGTAGTGCTAGTTGCTATATATGACAAGAAGGTAAAGATATGAGGGGTCGTGGCAAAATTTTCAAAATAAACTTGATCTGCCTGCAAGTATAAGAGGTTTATGTCCCACATATGCCAAACCTCTATCTCTTACCATCTCTGAGATCTGTTTGATCATACGGACAGACAGGCAGGCGGATTTGGCTATATCGACTCGACGGTTGATGCTGATCAAGAAAACATATTCCTTAAAGGGTAGGTGATGCTTCCTGTTCCATTTGCAAAAAACTTAATATACTCTGGGTATGGAGTACATTAATGGTACAGCTGTAGTGAAGATGCATTAATTGTTAATTCGACTGGAGTTTATCCTGGCCCCATAGGGTAACAGCACTCGAACAGGAATAATATAAGTCCAAAATTGTCATACAAATATGCAAACATTTATGTGATTATATGAAAAATTGAATTTAAATTTCCCACTAAACTTTAGCAAACTATACTTTTAGGGGCAATAATGTTAAGTCAATCGATTTTCTGTAAACACACTTAAAACGAATACTAGATTTTCGAGGTGTGCTCACATATCCGCGAATAACTTCGCCATTAGGTAACCAAATTTATCGGGAGAACCAATGTTCAACGCAGAATTAACTGGGCTTTTATAATAAACCTTAAGGAAAAATCGCATAGAATAAAATAGTGAAACCAGTGGTGGTCAAAGTACAAATTTCGAAAAAAAATGTTGAAAATACCAGATCTGTAACCCGCATTTCTCAGCCATCGCGGTAAATCACTATAACCTATGAATATAATATATTAGACTCTTCTCGTCGCTATCAGAATATACAAAGTTATATAAAATCAGATGGTCCATTCGCGAGTTATTTCAATTTAAGTGAGCAAAAAGATCAATAAACGGTTTTTGGGCCATAACTTCAGATTTTGGGGTCCCCGAGGAAAACCAAGTATGAGGAAGTGCTATACGCGACCTCCTGAGTACGCTGCCAATACCCAGGTTATTTCTGCACTGTAGCACTGTGTAATTACAAATGATATAAAGCATACACTTACATACACATACACGTACTTTGAAGGGCATTACTCACAATAAATTTTGTGTGTATAAACGTAGTATTGCATATTAATTACAATTCGAAAATATAGTTGTGACAGAGTTAGGATATTGTGGCCGAGTGTGGTGCAGCGGGTAGGGGGGGGGTTTGTTTTTTCT
>JAEIFU010004141.1:0-19076 GCA_018904235.1 Lordiphosa stackelbergi | reverse complement strand
GCCACCAATAGATTTCTAATCAGAGGCTCGACTTTTCCCAACCTTGAAGGAACACCAAGTCCCTTTCAAATTTTAACATGGCTTTAGAGCATTACAGAGCACTACAAACACACTCTGTCAGCTCACGACAGCAACAGGTCAGTCTACTTACTGATGATGGTAGCGTTCTACCTCACAGAACGTCAAGCGCAGGTCGATTTGTGCGGAGCGCAATCCAAAACTATTGTCATACAATTATAAAAAGCAGGTTCAGGTTTATTAACTGAAAATTCAAAAACGCCCCTTTCCCACTTTCTTTACATTTCGAATTAAGAAGAGATTGGGTTTTTTTAAATTTTTTTTATTACATTTAAATTGTTTTTGAAGCCATAAAAAAAGCAAGAAAAAGAGTTTGTCTTAACTTAAACATAGAAAGAGCACGTATAAACATTTAGTATTGATTTTTTTGTTATGTTTGTAATTTAAGATTCAGCAAAACATAATTTGATTTTTGCATACAAATTAAACTAAGTTGGGCTGCACTTTGTTCAGGTTTTGTATATAGGCTTGTATGTATATACTATATATTTTATATTAGAGATTTGTTTGTATATAGGTAGTATGCACGTATATGTAAATCTATGTATATAACAGGCTTTTATACACACACAAAAATATTGGAGTCCTTTTACGTGTGAGAAATATGTTTACAAAAAATTATTCTTCCTCTTGTGTATTTTATTTCAAGTCTCAGGTTTTGTGTTTTAGGTCTTATTTCTGGTTGGTTTGATTTAATTGTACTTTTTTAAATGTTCGAGGGCTAGTCTAGGTGTCTTTTGTTATTGCATTTTGTCTTTAATTAAAGGGGAGGTTTTGGGTTGGAAATAAATACAAAGTTTGGAAAAATATTCGAAAGATTCTGTTGGGCTTAAAAACTAAATATTTGGAATTGGAGCGAAGGTATGTAGTGTATATGTATATATAGATAGTTACAACTAAGAGTTCTTAAAAAGGTATACATAAATGGAATTACTTTGCTGTTGCTAAATTTTGTTTCTTAAATGCCGACGAAAAGTCTTCAAAAGATTTTGTTTTGTTTTTTTGATTGTTTCTTGATTTTTGGGGGTCTGCTGCTTGGGGTCTGCCTGCAGACATTATTAGTTTATGCAAGAGAGAAGGCAACAACTTTGGGATGGTGGGGGGAAAGAAAATGTTTACAAAGAATTTTGCTAAATTAAAATTATTTTGTAAGCCACTTAAAGACATAGAGAGAGCGAAAGACAGTTTGTAAAACTAATATTTAAGACACTTAAAATCTAAGAATACACGACGACGACAATGGGATTTCGCGATATTTGTGATTTTTTGTTTGTTTTGATGCTGAGGATGTGGGGGACAACATCTGTAAATGTGTGTGGGTGATTGTTTTTGTTGGTGAAATGGAAACCACAACCATTAACAAATTTTGGCATCTATATATGCTGGAAAAAGGAAGAGATTTTGTGTTTCAAATTATATCAAAATATTTGCAGAAATACTCACAACTAATTAAATTAACATTTAGTAGTTAGAAAACAGCACAGTTTGATTTCTTTTTATTGATTCATGGGTGGCATGGGGCATATGGTACACTTGGTGCTATCCATAAAGTTTGGCGGGCCACCTGTTTGAAAAATAAATTTAAGGAAATTATTTAAAGTTGAAGTGAATTATAAGAGTTTAATTCTAAACTAAGCTAAATACAATAAGAAGACCTTTCTAAATTCCACTGTTTATTTTAGTTATTTTTCAGATGAGCTAAGAAATTTGATAATTATTTTAATTAAAGGCACGCGCGCATGTATCCCTGACCAAAATATCTGATAAGCTTGTGTTTAAATATCGTGGTCACCTACTCTGAAAGCACAGTTTTTTTTTTTAATTTCTAACTGCATATAAACCCTTAAGGCGTAAATCCAAAGTAAAACAGTTAGATTTTGTTATAGTGATTAAATGAACAAGGCAACAAAAATCGAACTATTTTTGGCCTCCATGTTCGTAATTTTTCCATAGAAATTGGGTCCATCTGATTCCTAATCTGTTATCAGTTTTGCTGAATCATCCTCAGTTTCCAAAATTGCGCACTAATATTATGGTTCTGGACGATTTTAAGAATGTGAAACTTTTTTTGTACCATACCCTGGACTATGCAGTACCGCATTGCGGAAACTAAAATTTCTGGCAAACTTCATATACGGGGGTGCCACAGAAATCTCTAGAGATTTTGCCGACGGTTGGTTTGTTAATCTCTCGTAAAATTCGTTGGTGCCACAGAACTTCTAAAGATTTCATTTTCTAATTAGAAAATCTAGTTGGAGCACCACATGTTCCAATCTCTAAAAACAGGGCTGAATCTCTCGCCTAAAAATTTCCCTTATTTTAGATGTGGGTTATTTTTTGAGTGTGTTATATGTTTTATGATGCATTTTTAAATAATAATTCAATTTTAAGTCGCATCTCCACCAATATAATGCAAAATTTAAAAATTTGTTGGCGCCAAACATGAGGTGTTAGTTTCCATACCTTAATCCGCTAGCTGTGATGTAGAGGGCGCCACTTCGACAAAAGGCGCTAGTGAGAAAAGAGCTTTGCAAAATCTCCTAACAAAACATTAGAGGTTTAAAATCAACCAAAAGAAATTTCTGTGGCACCTAAGAATTGGAAGAGGTTTCTGTGGCACCCCCGATAATAAAACTGTGTTAGGAAATTTTAGTTTACCTTTTCGTTGCTTGTGTATCCAACCACATGAACGAAATCCACAGTTTCTTATCGATAGTTGGCCTATCGATAGCGTGTTTGGATTGAGAGATCAGCTGTTATCCAGCTCAGGAATATATTGCTAAAAATTATTTTGGATGTGGTAAGTGAAAATTTGGGGCGAATGCTTTTCCTGGGGAACCTGCAGCGTGCAAATGTTAGTAAGGGATAGTGCCAAATTAATGAGGCCGCCCGAGGGACGCTTTCCATAGACACAAAAGTTGGAGGGATGTCGTCGGATAAGACGCCTTTTTGAGTCAGTTTGTTGTCAGATCAGACTCTAGTTTCTTGAGGGTAGTGCAGCATGCCGTACTCTATAGCGGCAGCCCCCAGGTCCAGCAAGGCAAATGATCAAAGATTTTGGATCGCAGCGAGAGACCGCTACGAGACTTGAGGAGCCAATCGAGTAATGCGAATGTATTTAACCCCAAAGATGATCGCACTATAAAGTCGTGCAGATAACAACATCCTGCAGAAATGTTTTGAGCTGTAAAGGATACTCTGGATAGTGTCATGAGTTTTGTTTTGGATGGATGGCAAGAAATTTAATAAATGAAAATATTGAACAAATCTTGATTTTCTGTAAAGTAAGCTATTGGACAATTGTAAGAAGACTGTTGATTGCTCCCAAGAATTGTTTACTAACATATTATTATTTGTATTATCCTGCGAACACTTTGAGCAGGCGCTGCCCCCACCAAAAGGTGGATAAACCCGAGACCTTGCCCACTTGAATCTAAAGCCACTTCAGTCACAGTCGCATCCATTAACCGAGCCAGTGGCTAATCCTGAGGCCTGGGAGTAAAATCAATTACCACCAGAACCATTGGATATAACCCCAATGCCGAGAAACACTTGCAGCTGGAGCAACCTCAGCCGCAGGTAACGCTAACAGGACCATTAGCTAACACCGAGGCTGGGGAACATTTGGAGCTGCTTGTGTATGAGGGGGAAAACCAGCAGATCGAAGACCAAAACCTCTCCATATTGATTCAAGAATTTCATGTAGAACGGACGGCATCACCAGCTCCCAAGGCGCTCCTACTCTCGCAACGCAAAAGGGAATAGTCGTTCACGCGGTATCACCAAGATGATTGGTATCTATACACCAACTCTTTGTTCTCCAGATCAGCAGCACTCAGCTCCTACAAAAATCCAATGCCGAGGTGGACAAAACTATTTGTTCTATATATATGTGGGAGTTTTTTCTTGTTCACCGAAATCCATCCAAGTTTGCTTCCCACAAATTCAGGAGTGGGAGCGTGTATAAGGCTTCAGGCGACAACATAAATCTCTTCTCAGATGTATTTTGAGCCATTAATAAAAGAATTTGGCAGCATCAAAAGTCTCACAGCTGTTTTGTTGAAGAGGATAGCCAAAAATGGCCAATAATATCGAGTATTTATCGGGTATTCCAGCTAAACGCAACTGCATCCAAACGAAACTCAACTTTTTGTCACCACTAGGCCCCTACACCATTTGCATGGGAAAAAGCAGCTTGTTGCCCTTAACGCAATAACTCAAAACGCAGACGTAGTATAAACAGCCTATTAAAAAGAAAATTGGCGCTGCCTCTCTATTTTGCTGTTGCTAAACGATAGTGCTAAAAAAGATACTTTATAGCGCCAGTAGAAAATCACTGTGGTTAGAGCGAGACGACCGTATTCCCAAATGTTTCCAAAGAGCGTAAGTGACAGCGAACAGCTTACCCGAAAGTAACTAGAGAGCGTTAAGCATCCCATCCACACACGAATTTGTTCAGCTCATCAAAATGTTCGACGTTAGTATAGGCGTTCGCGACAGTTTTTTTTGTTCGCAGAGAATAGAAATGTTTCTATCTTGCGAGTGTTCGTGAGAACAAATTTGTCAAAAATATCCGTAGAGTAAACACGTGCCCCCAAAATAATCAAATAATGCTTTAAGCTAATTTGTATCGCCATCTAGGCCATGATTGTGTTAGTTTCCGCTGCCAAATTTTCATGTTAAGTCGTTGTGATTTTTGAGAAAATGATGGAAGATTTGGTAGAGGTACCAATAAAAAAGCTGTATGATCACCTAGCCTCCTTTGTGGTTTGTTGTGTTCCTGCTTTTTGAAGTTATGTGCAAACATAACGAGACCTAGAGCCAGCGTACTATTGATGGTTTGAAAATGATGTTCGTGAGAAATGTTCGCCTGGTTAGTGGGCAAACGAATTTTTGTTCGACGAACAAATTCGTGTGTGGATGGCCCGCTTAAGTGAGAGCGAAGAGCTGCCTAATTTCTGACAAAATCGGTGTCGAAGCAAAGTTTCTCTCCATTACTCATTCTCCATGGCGTCAGTTAAAGTCGGCCCTGCACGACTTCGATATATCTTCGATATTTACCCAGAAAGAGGAAGAAAAGCACTTTGAAAGCCCTTTGAAAGAACTTTGGATTTTTGAGTTTGTTGTGTGTACTTTCGCTGGACTTTTGACAACAAACATTCTTTTCCTAAAAAAATGTTATAAAGAAAGTCGAGGGGGATTCCGAAAGTTATTGGTGTATATAAATATCTGCACTTCAGCTTTTTGCAGTCAGAAATTTCAAAGTCAATAAAACAAACCGATTATTTTTTGCCTAAAAATTCAATCAAAAGGGTTAACCAGAAGCCAATCGCTGATGATTAAAGAACACGTTCAATATCTGTAAAGGAAACGTTTCGGTTTTTAAACGAATTCCTAAAGCAATATGATAACATATGAAATTGTTAGACCACATGAAAGGTTGATATTGATCAGAGGCTCTGATTCAGAGCATGGCAATGTTGTTTGTTTGGCGGAATGTTTGCTGTTTGCACCAAATGAAGTCGTCAGTACTGAGGTGTAATGTCTAGGGTGTACTTTTCCAATACTTGATTCGTCGCTGCTGATTCGGGAAGTGCCGTCGCTTGATCAGATGGTGAATTTGTGCGATTTTGAATCAAGTGCTCAAATCTACTTGGCTTTGAACAATCGGTTTCAATACGCTTTACGTTCGCCGTCAGATCTAGTAAACAGATATAAATTCGAAAATCTATAGAGATTTCTCTGTCACCCCCCTTAATTTTTTTAAAAATTCGAAAACAATTTTTGATTAACCAAAACATGTGAGAATTCACGATCAAAATATCCTGCATTGCTTGTTGTTGGATGAGCTTTTCTTTTGGTGATTTCAGTTGGCTGCCTCCCTATGTTATCCTTAAATTTTTCATCGTTTTGCTGTTTTAGCTTACCATGCATGTGATTTAGATGCCTATTTCCGGCATTGCTATGATGATGATTATATAGACTGGCCATTGGTGGCACATTATAAGGCGGCGGTGGTGGAGGCATGGCCAAAGATTGCTGCTGTTGACTGCGCATATGCAAATAAGATGCTGGCGGTGCAGAAAGCTGTATAGTTGGTGGTGGTGTGGGTGTGCTTGGTGGTGTGTTTGTGCTCTGACATGGACTGTTCAGATTGCGTGTTACCGCATTATTGGAAATTTGCTGCAAGAGACGGCAATCGGCAGCAGTGTAAACTGGTGGCGATGGTTCGTGTGGTGTTTGTTGTTGTTGTTGGTATTGTAAGTGGTGCTGCTGCTGATGGGCATAGGAGCCATGTCCACTGTCGCACGACGAAACGGAACCTGTTGGAGTGTTTTTTTTTTGTTTTTTTTGTGGGGTTTTAAAAGAAAAAGTAAAGTAGCAAAAAGAGAAAGTGGTGTGTGAGATGTGTGAAAGAGTGGGTGCGCACTTCGAAATAAGTTTTTAAATTAAATTATTAAATTTTGCAATATATCTTTCCCTTTACTCTTTGGAGGTTAGTTAAAAGTTGGGAAATCAAACCGAATTCGTCAATAAAAGGCAGTTGCTCACTTTACTCAGTTAATTTTTGTTCATTTGCTCACTTGTTGGTGTTTAAGGGTAGGCAGTGTGAGCAGAGACGTCGGCAGTATGTGGTGGTAAGTCAGCAGTGAAAAGCTGTCTATGCATTGACCCTTAAAAATCTTTGTTCTGCGCTGGCAGCAGTTCAGCAGAGTTGCTTTTGAAAGCTCTCTGCTTCTTCTTTGTATATTTATACAATTTTTATCTCAGTCGCCACTGGCAACTTCTCTGCTCACATTGCCGACTTGAAAAAAATCGGTTTCCAAATAAATGGTTATACAAAAATTAAAAATTCAGCTTTAGTTCTGTCAGTACAGGTGTACGAGTTCGGGTTTGATGCCCTTGTGAATTTTTGGAGACATTATTTAACCAGGTTAGGTTGAAGTTTACCAATATTGGCAAAAATCTCTTAGATATATAGAATTGAGTTTAAATTTTAGATTTCAGGGTTAAATATTCGCAATTGCTCATTAATTTTTCAACTTATTTTGAAGCGCTTTTTGGTATTTATGTGTGTTTTGTGTGTGTAACCGTTAATCCCAAATAAATTATAAAAAGCAAAAGCCAAACCAGCCAACCCAATCACCAAAATAATCATCCAATGCAAGCCAGGAGCAGTGTCTAAAGCGCAACTAACAAAATCACTAAATGGGGCATCTAAAGTTAAGCTACACTTATGAACTACAAATGGATCTATTAACGATCTATTTAGGTTTCTAGTAAATTTTTATATGCGGGATAGATTCTTTCGATTTTAGTAGCAGCACAAAGCGTTTTGGTTAAATACTAAATTTGTTTCAAAAGATTGTTCACTCACCGGAAGTCACGGATTTGCGCAAGGGTAAATCACGAAATGTAGTCACACTACTACTTTCCAGGGAGAGGTCAACCGAGGGTAGGGGTGGCGGTGGGGCGGGCGTATCCGAATGGGATCGTTCATGAATGGCCCGTGTGGGCATTATGTTGCCTAAAAAAACGGAAAAGGAATAAATGGGGTTAATGTAATAATAAATAAAAATAATTAAAGTCTGTGGCCGAGACCGTCGAACGGTTGTGATGCATGCATCGGGCCAATCAAGAAGTAACAAAAATGTTTTAATTTATCAAGAAAACTTTATGAACTGGCAGTTATACTAATTATTATTTCGTTATACCGAACCAATATAATAATTCCTTTAAAAGCAATCAAAATTGCGTGACCTCATAAGAATAGTCATCCGATTTTGACCAAAACTTAATCAATAAAGCTTTATAATTTTTCAATATGTGGGCGACTTTAAAAACTAAAACTTTTTATGCACGTAAAGACCACTTCGACCGAAAGTTCCAACTTCAGTTATTAGATATAATCGATCCGTTGTCGGTTAAATAAATCTAAAAGCCATGTGGTGACAGAAAAAGAAGACTCTGGCAAAGTTTCAGCTCGATAGCTTTAAAACTGAGAGACTAGTTTGAGAAGCAAACATACATGTACAGACGGACGGAGCCAAGCTCAATCCGAAATGCTCGTCACCGCTGATCAAGAATATTTCTTTAGTTTATTTTGTCGAAATGAATAATTCGTATGCGTATTTGCAAACTTCTGGGCAAAATTTAAAATACCCTTTGCAAGGGTATAAAATTAGATGTTAGACTCACGTCGGAATTTATACAAAGTAGAAAGCTTCATAAAGTTTGCATCATCGTGTTAGTCCCGTCTCAGTTATTAATGGATTCTGGATATATTGTCACAAACCTCTTGTAATTTCGTTTTTTGGAACAATAAATTAATGTTCCGAAACCGTCGTTCGTTCTATGAATCAAATTTGATTTTATTCTCTGACACTTTGTGATTTTAATAATGAGATTTTTTTATCAGATTTATTTGAAAAAATATTTTTTTACTGTAAAATGGATATTTTCTGTCATATGAAATGTTGCAACACAATTTGGAATTATTTTCAGGTCGGTATTGGTAAAAGCTCTAGTTCAGAGATAGTCGAATGAAGATAAATGGAAATTGGAAAGGTCAGTGTTGAAAAAAACACAATCAGCTTTTGAACATGAAAACATTTACAAATTCCAATTACTTTTGCAAAATAAACCTATTTTATAAATGTTACAAAAAGCACTGTAATTGACACAAAGTTAAAATGAGAAGGAACTGTGTTCATTTGAACAGAATTTCTCGGAATTTTTAACAGCATTTGTAAAAAGCGCTTCTTTTCGGTTTTTTGGAGCCAATATCGAAAAAAAAAAACATTACAAAATTGGATTTTGAAAATTCCAACTACATAGTTGATTAAAAATATTCTAACAATTTCCAACATTGCGAGGAATCAGATAGTCATTGACTTGGGAAAGACCTCAGTGTATGATTTTCTAAATTAAATCATCTGGCGTTTCGGATGTACGTATTATCTGTCAGAAATCTTTAGGTTTATTAATTTAAAACAAACCTCAATTTCAAATATTATGGACTCTCAACTCGATTCTCGGAGGTGCGTGGAAAGTAAAAATCTTCTATGTAAATCTGCGGGAAATAATTCGTTTATAGTTATAAATTAGTTGCTTTAAAGCAGCGATGGTCTCTGGTTCCCCCCAGGGGGAGAACACATATACAAAACGAGCGCATGCCGAAACTGAGACTAAGATAGCAGAAAGCAGGCAGTCGCTCGCCAGAGTTCAAAGAGATTAGGTCGAAGCACATTCAAGGAGTTTTACTTTAGCACACCAATACACTAACACTTTTTGCCTCGCTCCCGTTGGTCATCAATACTTCTCAAAGTCGTAAATCAAAAGAAGCCGAATTTTAATATAATTTGCCAAAAATTTATTTTGAAGGTGTTATTATTGAGAATATACTTAGCGAGGTTAAGAAGTTATGTTAAGAACTATAATAAACTTTCTTCTGACCTTTACAGCACTGTTCAAGAATATATCAGTATAATCACCAGTAGGCTTTCTATGTTCTTAAAGTTTATCTTTAGTAACAGATAGGGTCTTGTTTGGGAGGTTATAAATTTGGCTAAAAATCTAAGCTAGTTCTAAAAAGTCCATTTTGGGAAAGATTTTAGGAATTAGGCGAAAGTTTTTACGTCAAAGTTTCAACTCGAGTATTTTATTGGGCAGTTTTTAAGGCAGAATGACGGGCCAGGTCACCACCATCATTCGTCCGTTGCTGCCTTAGCAATTTATTGAGCATTTTAGACACGCCTACCGTGTATATTGATTTGATTATTTAAAATAATCTGTGTCCCAACAATGAATGAAGCCCAACAGTAAATGATGATAAATGGAATTGATTAATACTTAAGATATTCTGTGGCTTTCGTACTATCCATCAATGCAAAACACTCACACTAAATCTCCAATATTGATGGATTGGTTAAATATATAATTTCAATGAATGTCTGTACAAAGGTGGGCTGACCCAGCAACGTTAAAAACATACGTTTTGTTCGGTTTCTATTCAACAAACAGATTGTCAAATCCCCCCAATCGTCAACACTGTATTCAGAGGTAAATGGCAGTCAAAATCCAAATCGAAAATCGGAATTATTGCTGAATAGCTTATGATGATAACTGATAGCTGAATGTATGAACTTAAATGAACATTATAAAATGAATGCACAAATTGTATTATCATTAGGATATCGATGGTATGACGGCAATACATTTACTTTGATGAAACTACGTATTTTGCTGAATAGTTTACAACAAGTGTATTCTCTTCAGTGAAGCACCTTGTGATGAACGACATATTTCGTTTTGTTATCAGGTGTCAGAACAAATAAAGCTGATGGTTTGCCGACACGAAAGATAGACATGTAAAAATGGGAGTGTCAAATCTGTTGGGCGATCCACCGCTCTGACTACGACTTTGTAGTCATCATTTTGCATGTGCTCCCACGCAGTCTTGAAAAGCCTGACCAAAGCATGATGTTCATAAAGTACGTTCAAAAGTACATTTGTAAGAATTTATGCTTTGCATTTTCAAACAGGTTGCAATGATTCGATGGTGAATCTGGCCTTGAATCTTAAAGGCCGGATAAATATCCATATTTTGGATTCCTGAAATGAATTCATTTCTGAAGAACGTCTGGACGGATTTGTAAGATCTTTGATATGTTAGATTTGTTTCCGCCCAGAATAGCAGAATAGCAAATTTTATAATGAGCTTAGATTGTCATAACGATGGGTAACAAATCGTGTAAATAGAAGGTGTTCGTTGCAAAATTTGTATATGAGTTTAGATTGTCATAAGAACGGTCTATTACACGATTAAATAGGAGGTGTAGGTCACTAAAACATTCATAAATAGTTCGCGTAAATAGGTGTTCATCGAACGGTCCTAAAAATCTCGAAATTTCAAAATTCATGTATGTTTAGATTGTCATACAGACGGGTAAACAGACGGGTTATTAGAAGGGTAAATAGCAAGGGTAAAACCCCTCGGAAATAAGGACTGGTTCGGTTCAGTGGTTCACACAGTTCTTGAACCGGCGGTTCGGTTCATTGCATGGTTTTTGGGGCTTACTGAACAGCGGTTATGGTTCGGTTCGGTTCACTTTTTATTCATTTAATTAACTAAAGAAAAATATTTTTGATACAAGTGTTCAGATTATTCATTAACAAAGACTTAGGTTTTCAGTTAATCGGGTATGTTGAAAACTTCGACGGCAATTTTCGTATAAACGTTCTTATTTCGATTTGACGAAATTTCGTGACGTTGTTGTGTGTTGTTTAGAAACTTTCAAGGTTTGAAATCGACTACTGAAAGCCAAGCGGATCAAAATCGCCAAATAATCACAACATATCTGGCTCTTCACATATTAATAAACTTTCAAAATAACAGGGAATAATCTTAATAATCTTTAGGTAAACGCTAACAATCGATGTTTTACTTTTTTAAGGAATTGAATGAATATCCGTTATGCTTTCATTATCGTTTGGAATTTTGTTGTATATTAACATTAAATGAGATTAAGCTACATTTTTTCTTCTTCTAATAGCAGGCTTGATTCCTAGAATCTAAGAAATCAAATTCAAATAAGTCGGAGCTCTTTTTTTCCAAAGAGTTGACAATTACTGAGCTATGTCGTTCTCCCTTTTTTCAACCCTAATTTTGCATGCCTACCAGCCTATTTCAACCCAATCTCAATTAAAGGTAAAAAGTTAACGCTTGAGTATTATGTGAGTTGACCCCCCAAAGGATAATACAATCACGACTTGGCTTATTACAATTTTGGGTTGATTGGTTGTTTTAAGGTTGATGTTCAAAGTTTTTTACAACAGCTTTGCTTTTCAAAGTATTTTCGTAATATTTTAAAGCTAATTTTGCTCACTATTCGCCAGTAACTAAATACCTAGCTAAACTGAACCGAACCATTTTATTTTTCTGTTTTTGGTTCGGTTCAACATTTTTGAAAACACACCGGTTCGGTTTACGGTTCGGTTCACGAGCACAAAAAGTGGTTCGGTTCGGTTTAAAACCGGTTCGGTTCAGAACCGGTTTGCATCCCTGGTAAATAGGAAAGTCAAACGGTCCAAAAATTGTGAATTTATAAATTTTTTATGGGTAAGCGAGTAAATAGACAATTTTCGTATGAGTTTAGTGAATAGATAGATGGAAAAGATCGAAAGCTCCAGAAAATGTCGAAATTTTATCAATTTATATTGAGTTTACATTATCATGATCATTTAATAGACGGTAATTTTAATGTAAGCTTCAATTCTTCGATTTGTTTTTAAAACAGTGACGCTAGTGAATTCATAAGAAGTACACCAGAATCAAGTTTATAAATAAATTTGGTTTAAATTTAATAAGGAAAACGTTTTAAGTTTGAATTCTAAGCTTTCAAATTGGATACGTAAAGGTACTCATCTGAAACCAAAACGATAGCGTAAAGCAAAGGTCCCACAGACAAATAATTTGATCAAATTTTTATAAAAAATATGGCTACATAAATCAAATTAAGCCCAATTATTTCCGTGTAGAACCATTGTTTAAGTTTGAAGACTTTCAAAATGTGCAAACATGGCTATTTAGCCAAATTATCATTAAAATAAGGTCAAATTATTTGCCTGTGGGACGTAAGCCTAAGTTTAAGTTAACTTCGATTTACCCCCTTGCTCAGTTGAAGAAATAATTAATAGCCTTCACTTATATTAATAACCAGAACATTAATATATAAACAAATTCTTTATATCTCCGCTTTATATCATTCGTTAGTTCTGAAAATTTTGCTGTCTTGTTTTATGACATGGTCAGTAAAATTCAAAATTTCGAGTACGATTCGTAATTTCTGTTGTAAACACAAGCAAATTCATTAAAAAGGTGTCCTTTCAATTATATTAATTAATTTATATTTATAATTCAATTTCTTCAGTTGTCTGTTTTCTAAGTTAATTGAATTGTTCATAAAATGAAACATTTGTTTGACGAGTATTTTAATTTAAAACCAGAAATTACATCTAATATTGTATTATTTTACCATTAAAATCTATCTATCGTCTTAGACTAATCCTTTGTCTAGCTTAAACCTTTTGCCCTTTTTAATCTTACCTCCTGAGGCCAGACGTCGATGCGAACAGGGACTAGGACTTGGTGTGCATTGTGAATTCGCCAGTCCCGCGTTGGCGGGTGCTGCTGCAACTCCACCCGTGCCAGCCACTGGTGTGCTAAAACCATGAGCTGCATGCATATGATGCAATGGCTGTATTACACCCGGCAATGCAGAATTATGACGCGGCACAAACGGCTGATGTGGTCGTATTTTTGAGGATTCCGACAGCGACAACATTTTCTTAACCGCCTGCGGTGAGGCGGTACCAAATTTGGGACCATTATTTTGCAATTGACGACGCTGGTGATCGCTGGTGGAGCTAGTGGAACTCGTCGTCGATAGGGTGGGTGAGCTGGGATGACGTTTGCGCAGAGAGAGTGAAGAATTGGGCGCCGAACTGGAGGAGGTGTGTGAATAGATGCTTAATTGATCGCCAGCATTGAGGCTGTGGCCTCCAGCACCGCTAATACTGCCAGCACCGCCGCCACCGCCGCCTGTAGAGCTGCTGCCACCTCCACTACGATGTGAGGTATTGCCATGTGAGATGCTACCCGAATAGGTAGAACCGTGAGCAGGTTCACATTCGAGGGAAAGTTTGTGCAAAAGATCCTCATCGCTTAAAATCTTTAAACTATTCAAATAGGCCTTGACACGACGCACCATTTGAGCCTCTTCAAACATTTTCTTGGGATTTGGTGCCGCGGTGGATTTTTTGCGTCGCTTAATGGTGGCCTGACCCGCATTGGCAGCGATGACGGTCCCGGCCGCGGCATTACTTTGTGAGGCCGACATTTGATTCAACGAGAATAAAGCATTTGAGGGTGATTGACCTTTCAGCTCCAAAATGGCCAACAAATCATAGGGTGAACTGCACATGTGGGTGAGCAGGCGCACTTCTTTGGATAACATTCTCAGTTTTTCGAAATTTATCAAGCCATCAATGCGTGTATCATTCCCCAAGTGGATAAAAGTTAAATCCTTTTTAACGATGGGATAAAATGGTATGATGGGATGTTGAGCCAACAATTCAGCCGACACGAGCTGACGATATTTACTCATATTACGCGAGGGATCCATCAAGTCCTGCAGATCATTGAACAAACGTTGATATTTCGAAGGCAATTTCTCCCAGGTCAAACGCAGGCGAGAAACCGCAGCATGTCCCAGACCCGAAATGATGGCAAACATGGAATTGAAATTTCGGCATTCCTTACAGTGGCGTGCAATTTTAATGAACTGCTTGACAATCTTCATGCGCCGCACAATATTGTGCTCACCACAGATCTCACTGACCACCCAGAACATTTTCGTATTGACCAGCTCCGAAAATTTACTCAACATGGGCACACCGTACTTGGAATGCAGCTCAAACAGTTCATCAATATATTCCGTAGACCTCGATTTGACGAAAATTGGCAAAATCCTGAGGGTCAACTGTATGGCCAGCTCATAGGCATTTAGTTGTAGAAAGTGTACACCAGACTCACGCACCAATTCCAGGGCCAATTCATCCGGCACCAGGGTTCGGTGCTGTCATTCAATTTGAGATAATAACGCGCAGCGAAACTGATTCTTTCGGCCAGATTTTGCAATTGATCGGGTAGACGACGCCGCTTAACCATGCCACCCTCACCCACGCTCACCTCGCACAGGGAGAAATTGGAGCTGGGATCGTGTATGCCAAACTCCTGTAGCGTCAACATGACCACCTCGTGGGCTGTGGTCTCTTTGTAGATTAAAACATATTTACACGTTTGATCGGCCTTGTAGACTTTCAACACATGCTCGGGATAGTCGGGCAGCAGATGGGATTGGGTTGAGGTGGTGGTTAAAGTGGAAGCAGCCGATGGACGATGTAAGTGTGCACCCAAATAGTTGACTTGCAGCATGGTGGCACCGCTGGCTTCATTGGAATCATAAGTTAAGCTGGTTAAGTCTGGATTGGATTGTGATTGATAGAGACGACCGCCAGTTGAGTTAGGAGGGACAGCCATTGTGAGTGATTGGGTGCTGCTATTACTTCCATAGAACTGTGATTAGATCCTTTTCGCTTTGTTTACTCATTGAGTAAAGTATCGAGGAATCATTTAGGCTACCCACATGATGCTTTTGTTTATTAAGCAGATTCATTTTGGCCAAAGCCTTTTTGTATCGTCGTCTTTGGGACCCAAGTCATAAAGCCACCTTTGGTGTCCTGTTTGATGTTGATCTCCTGAATTGGCATGCAATTTCTTGGCGGAATTTGTGTTGACGCTTTGTAGCAATTGTTGTGACAAAATTGAGGTCATACTTCCACCCTCCGCCGCCGCTACGGGTGGCGTCTGTGGTGCTGCACAGTCGGGTTGATCCGTCAACAGGCATATCCACCGAGGTTCACTCACATACGGTTACCGGCACTGGTTAGTTCATCTGTGGTGCTATCCGAGCGTCCATGTAACTTGGTTATATCATTGGCACAGATTTGCACGCTCACAGAGGAGTATACAGAAACAGACGGACAGACGGACGGACAGACGGGACATTCAACTCAGCTCGTCACGCTGATCAAGAATATATACTTTATGTGGTCGGAGATGCTTCCTTCTGTGCGTTACAACATCCGGACAATCTTAATATACCCTCTCCAAGGGTAAAAAAGTGGATTTGTGGAAAAATCGATTCAGTTTTTTAAAGAGTATATCCCAGTGGTAATAGAATCGAAAAATTTTATTATGAAATGCAGCCCCTAAAGTCTTGCAGAAGCCCTTAAAATCAGCCATTCATTTATCTCCGCACGTGGCTTTTTGTTGTGGCAAAATTTTGATTTAGTTTATTGCCTTTTAAAGTAAACGAAAATTGATTAAAACAATTGAAGTAAACTATGAAAAATAATGTCCAAGGCATGTTTAATACAATTTTATGTGAGTTTGTTCTATATATGAGCTTTGTCCTCTGTTTTATGTGTTTTGTTGTCTGTTGTTTTAAACGAGCTTTACCTCAAAATATTGTAGTTCTGTTTCGTGGAGTAAAAGTTTGGTGGATTGTCGTAACTGTTAATGCAATATTGTTCATTAAAGTGTCCTCTATACGATAGTCTAATTGGTTTTTTCCCCGAATTTTCCCGAACCCGTGAAATTACGATTTTTTCAGACCACTTCGAGTTTGAGCAAAAAAATTGATTGAAGAATGCATCCACGGAAAGCAGTCGTTTTTCATATAGGACTCTAGCGATCCACTGATCTCAAGTTTATGATTAAATAAAAGAAAGGCACAAAATAAAAAGATACCTCTTCCGAAGGATGTCATTGCGCTTTTGGACGTTCCCTCTTTAACATAAAGTTGTAGTATGGACCCTCTTTGTGATGAAGATAATACTGACGATACCGATTCGGATAGATCCGATATTGAGAATAAATACTTTTTACATTTAGATTCTGAATTTAATGATTAAAAATATATACCTATTTAAAGTTGTGTTAAGAGATTAGCTTCGGTAAATACTGCATATATCATCAAAATAAGCTAAATTCATGCTAGTCGGCCTGATCGTTTATATGGCAGCTATATGAAATAATAGTCCAAATTGAACCAACTGAATTTCTGTTCAATAGTTTGAAAAACAACAAAGTTAGTGAAAATCGGACAGATCGTTTATATGGTCTAAATTGAACGAATTTTTGTAAGTCAAGGGAACCCGAAATATGAGTATAAACCAAATTTCGTGCAGAAATTAAAAACAAAATAGTTTTTTTCTCACTAAGACTAATTTTCGACCGGTAGTTTCTATGGCAGCTATATGCTACAGTCCTCCGATCCGAACGGTTCCGTCATATGAGCAGCGCGCAGTAAAAGAAGACAATGTGCAAAGATTCAGATCGATAAGCTTAAAAAACTGAGAGACTAGTTTGCGTGGAAACAGACGGACAGACAAATCTAAATCGACTCAGCTTGTGGCCCTGATTAGGAATATGTATATTTTATAGGGATGGAAATAAATATTTCTATGCGTTGCAAACTTCTGGGAAAAATTATAATACCCAATCAAAGTTTTAACTCCATACCCTATAAGATTCTTTTTGTTTCGACGCGATCAACTTTTTCAAGCTTAAAAATGTGTCACAGTGTAGTGGGTGATCCCAGAGGTAATTTTTTCAGCTGCGTTTAATTCTTCTCACCGAAAGACCTTGAACAATTACTTAAATTTTTTAACAAATTTTTTTCCATTTGAGAAATGTACAAGGTTCCACTTCGTCAAGAGTTAGTTAAAAATAATTGAGTGGCAAGGGCTAAATTAATCAACACATTGAAAGAAACAAGGAACTGTCGATTCTTGTCATCAAAAGCCACCAATAGATTTCTAATCAGAGGCTCGACTTTTCCCAACCTTGAACGAACACCAAGTCCCTTTAAAATTTTAACATGGCTTTAGAGCATTACAGAGCACTACAACCACGCTCTGTGAGCTCACGACAGCAACAGGTCAGTCTACTTACTGATGATGGTAGCGTTCTACCTCTCAGAACGTCAAGCGCAGGTCGATTTGTGCTATTGTCATACAAGTTTAAAAAGCAGGTTCAGGTTTATTAACTGAAAATTCAAAAACGCCCCTTTCCCACTTTCTTTACATTTCGAATTAATAACAGATTGGGGTTTTTTTAAAATTTTTTTTATTACATTTAAATTGTTTTTGAAGCCATAAAAAAAGCAAGAAAAAGAGTTTATCTTAACTTAAACATAGAAAGAGCACGTATAAACATTTAGTATTGATTTTTTTGTTATGTTTGTAATTTAAGATTCAGCAAAACATAATTTGATTTTTGCATACAAATTAAACTAAGTTGGGCTGCACTTGTTCAGGTTTTGTATATAGGCTTGTATGTATATACTATATATGTATATATATATATTTATATTAGAGATTTGTTTGTATATAGGTAGTATGCACGTATATGTAAATCTATGTATATAACAGGCTTTTATACACACACAAAAATATTGGAGTCCTTTTACGTGTGAGAAATATGTTTACAAAAAATTATTCTTCCTCTTGTGTATTTTATTTCAAGTCTCAGGTTTTGTGTTTTAGGTCTTATTTCTGGTTGGTTTGATTTAATTGTACTTTTTTAAATGTTCGAGGGCTAGTCTAGGTGTCTTTTGTTATTGCATTTTGTCTTTAATTAAAGGGAGGTTTTGGGTTGGAAATAAATACAAAGTTTGGAAAAATATTCGAAAGATTCTGTTGGGCTTAAAAACTAAATATTTGGAATTGGAGCGAAGGTATGTAGTGTATATGTATATATAGATAGTTACAACTAAGAGTTCTTAAAAAGGTATACATAAATGGAATTACTTTGCTGTTGCTAAATTTTGTTTCTTAAATGCCGACGAAAAGTCTTCAAAAGATTTTGTTTTGTTTTTTTGATTGTTTCTTGATTTTTGGGGGTCTGCTGCTTGGGGTCTGCCTGCAGACATTATTAGTTTATGCAAGAGAGAAGGCAACAACTTTGGGATGGTGGGGGAAGAAAATGTTTACAAAGAATTTTGCTAAATTAAAATTATTTTGTAAGCCACTTAAAGACATAGAGAGAGCGAAAGACAGTTTGTAAAACTAATATTTAAGACACTTAAAATCTAAGAATACACGACGACGACAATGGGATTTCGCGATATTTGTGATTTTTTGTTTGTTTTGATGCTGAGGATGTGGGGGACAACATCTGTAAATGTGTGTGGGTGATTGTTTTGTTGGTGAAATGGAAACCACAACCATTAACAAATTTTGGCATCTATATATGCTGGAAAAAGGAAGAGATTTTGTGTTTCAAATTATATCAAAATATTTGCAGAAATACTCACAACTAATTAAATTAACATTTAGTAGTTAGAAAACAGCACAGTTTGATTTCTTTT
>JAEIFU010004140.1:0-19129 GCA_018904235.1 Lordiphosa stackelbergi | reverse complement strand
TAGTTTTTTGACTTTTTGGAAAACTTTCTGATTTTAATGTGGGGCCTGTTTTGAAAACTGAACCACGCTGAATAAAACTCTGAAATGTATGAAAATAGAAATGACGTCAAATACAAGGGGCATTGAAATTTCTTTCATTCCGTAACTCAACTGGGGTCTTGGTTAGAATCTATTTACATTTTGTGCAGAGCATATAGAATTAAAAAAAAAACGTCAAATTTATGAAAACCACATATTGGGGGATGTCTGGCCATTTTCAGAGATTTTAGCTTCGTTTGCATTGCAAATCACTCAAAATTAGTCGGTGTCACAGAACTTCAGGGAATGAAATGAAATAAGTCCCGAAACGATCAAATGAAATGAGGCCCCAAATTTTGGGTGTTATTTCATATGAAATAACACCCCAATTTTAATTATGAAATAAGGCCCAATTTGGGGTGCTATTTCATTTTTGAAATGGGGGCCTTTTTATACATTTTTTGAAGACTCCAAGATTTTTGGTTTCGGTTTATATTTTTTGATAGCGTTTTGGTAGCAGTATATTTAGCGCAAAGGGTAGGTTCAGTCGACTTGATGCTTATAATATATTAAAAAAAAATAGAGGGAAGCTAACTTCGGCTGTACCGAAGTTTATATACCCTTGGAGCATGATATATGCTGCCAGTTTGATATATGGCTATACGATATATTCATCAAAAAAAGTTTTTCTCACTAGAACTACATTTTGGACCGATCGTTCCTATGGCAGCTATATGCTATAGTCATCCGATTTAAATCAAACTTGACAAAATTGTGGTAGTATATAATATAGATCTGTACAAAGTGGGAGCGATAGCATTGAAAACAAAAAAGTTTTTCTCACTAAGACTTTTTTCAGACCTATCTTTTTAGGGCAGCTATACTTTGTTGATAAAGTTTTTCTCACTAAGACTTTTTTCAGACCTATCTTTTGTATGGCAGCTATACTATATAGTTGTCCGATTTTGATAAATCTCGGTGAAATTATGTGAAATCATAGAAAACTTATAAATACGGGGGTTGGGAGCGATAGCATTGAAAAAAAAAAGTTTTTCTCACTAAAACTACTTTTTCAACCGATCGTTCCTATGGCAGCTATATGCTATAGTCATCCGATCCGGCCGGTTCCGACAAATGTGCAGCGTATTTATACCAAAAGACTTCGTGCAAAGTTTGGTTGAGATAGCTTTAAAACTGACGGAGGAGATAGCATAGAAACAGACGGACAGACGGACGGACAGACGGACAGACAGACGGACATGGCTATATCAACTCAGCTCGTCATGCTGATCAAGAATATATATACTTTATATGGTCGGAGATGTTTCCTTCTGTGCGTTACAAACATCCGGACAATTTTAATATACCCTCTCCAAGGGTATAAAAAACCAATGTAAATATTTGAATATGGTTACACTTAATTAAAAGCTACATTATTCCCCTTTATTTATAAGTTAACTGATTTCAAATATCTTTATACATTTCGCAGAACTTTGAATTTTTCTACATGCAGTCGAA
Source organism: Lordiphosa stackelbergi (assembly GCA_018904235.1). NCBI lineage: Eukaryota > Metazoa > Arthropoda > Insecta > Diptera > Drosophilidae > Lordiphosa > Lordiphosa stackelbergi. The sequence goes on along the minus strand of JAEIFU010004140.1, from coordinate 17,593 downwards.
AACGACTTCCATTTTTGTCGCGTAATAAATCACTTGATTTTTTTTTAATATATTATAAGCATCAAGTCGACTGAACCTACCCTTTGCACTAAATATACTGCTACCAAAACGCTATCAAAAAATATAAACCGAAACCAAAAATCTTGGAGTCTTGTATTTATTTTTGCAGATTAAAGGCGTACGAATGTCGCGTTCGCGACTGTGGAAATGCCCATATACTTTATGTGGTCGGAGATGATTCCTTCTATGCGTTACAAACGTCTGGGCAAAATTATAATACACTTTTCAAGGTATAAAAAGGCCCCCATTTCAAAAATGAAATAGCACCCCAAATTGGGCCTTATTTCATAATTAAAATTGGGGTGTTATTTCATATGAAATAACACCCAAAATTTGGGGCCTCATTTCATTTGATCGTTTCGGGACTTATTTCATTTCATTCCCTGAAGTTCTGTGACACCGACTAATTTTGCGAGTGATTTGCAATGCAAACGAAGCTAAAATCTCTGAAAATTGCCAGACATCCCCCAATATGTGGTTTTCAAAAATTTGACGTTTTTTTTTTTAATTCTATATGCTCTGCACAAAATGTAAATAGATTCTAATCAATCACGACCCCCAGCTGAGTTACGGAATAAAAAAAGGAATTTCAATGCCCCTTGTATTTGACGTCATTTCTATTTTCATACATTTCAGAGTTTTATTCAGCGTGGTTCAGTTTTCAAAACATTTTATATGAAAAAAAAAAAACATTTTTTGGCCCCACATTAAAATCGAAAGTTTACCAAAAAAGTCAAAAAACTATTTCTCATGTTGCCCAAGGATCATTTACGAAATAAGAATCAGCGACGTATACCGCTGACAGCAGAACTTATAAACGATATGTTGGATCATGAGGGTCTCGAGTATAAGACTCCGCCAGGCGGCAATATAAGCGAATCTATCGGGCATGCGGCAGTCCGTTCACAGTTACTCAGACAGTCACCAGCTTTAGTATCAACCAGAAGAGGTTTGGGAAAGTTTAGTAGATGTAGATTAGTTCTGTAACTTATTGGCATCTTCCACAGCAAATAGAAATGGCAATGCATCTGCCAGAATATCTGCAACTTTATCGAATGAAGTGACACCCAGCCCTAAGCCACGGGTGAGAGCATACTTAGTCTATGCAAAGCGACCAGAATGCGTAAAAAGAAGGCCTTGGCTAAATTAGAATCTTTAGCCAAAAAAGAAGAAATTAGCTTGGATAAAAAGACTTCCCCCCCTATACGTTCGATGCAAAAAGTGCATACTAAATGTGCACCAGAGTTGGCCAATGGCCAGTTACTGATTGAAAACGAAAGGATTTCCGATCAGAAGACTGCCTCCAATCGTGAAGTCACTGACTTGGTCGATGACGACGAACAGCTTTTCCCCAATAAGTTAATGGTTATCAAGGAAGTAAGCAGTTTCAATCTTTCCAGTTCCAGTTCAGATCGCATTTCTGTAATACCACCGCAAAGTGGGCAGGAAACTCGCAATCGCGTGATGGAGCACTATAAGAGCATGTATATGCAACATATCAATTTGACGGTTATACCCAAATCCATAACATCCTTCAATTTGAATCGAAACAAGATTTTTAACCACGTTTTGGCCAGCAGTAACGATCATTATGTATCGACTGAGGCAGATCTGAAGAGGGATTATTTGGCAGCTGCTTATTTAGCATCTAGTTCAAGGAACCATTAGTGTACATAGAACGTTATTTTAGTAGTATAGAATTTAATAATAAATAAATTAAATTTAATAAAAATATAATTGAGAGAAACTCTTAGACACACAAGTCCCTACAGATAACGAGCCAGGTAAGGGTGAAAAAAAGGGGCTGCTTGATTTGGCGCGCACAAGTGTAAAAAGTAGCACATAGGTGTGAAAAATAAACACTCGCAAATACAAAGTGCCCGTGCAAAAGGAAATTTGTATAAGTTTATTATTTAAATTTAATGTAACTTAAAATATGAATATTAAAAATATACCATTGGATAGGTCTTGAAAATAACTTTCGAATGAACCCCCACTTTTTTTTTTTTTTTTTTTTGGTAGGGATATTTTTTTTAATTTCTCATTTTGGGTGTTTTGACTGTAGTAGTAATGAACTTGGAGCAGGGAATTTTTTAACACTCAGTTAGTCTGCAATATTCCACTCGAACAGTTGCATACTTTGATTGCATTGCGATAATGGATAACTTGAAACGTCTTTTTGGTGTTGATCCGCGCAAGAGCGGATACACCCCACTTATCGGACTTTGATGAAGTTGAAGATTTCAAACCGACAATAACATCAACTCAGAAAGCGGTTAATGATTCCATTCTATCGCCAAATTTCGGCAATCGAACTGCGGACGTAACAGGAGAAGAAGTTAGTGATTCTCTTATCATGTATGTTGCTTCTATGGATTCAGAGGAATATGTATACGTTCCTGATCGAGAAGACCCTTACGCTGAAATCGATGTGGAGCTTCAGCCATCAAACAAGTTTATGAAGTATCTTACAGATGAAGATGATCACATTTTGCAAATGGCTGAAGAACCATTTGACTCGAGCCCATCATCATCAACCAAGACAGAGCATGATGCAGCTAATGGATTGATGGTTTTGGCAAAACACCATCCACTCATGCCTGACTGCGAGTTTGAAGCCAAGTTTGAAACCTTTGCGAAGAAAACAATTTATAACTCCTAGATACTTATTCTCTTTAATAAAACAATCCAAAATAAAAAATAATATATTTTTGAGTATTTTATTAGAAAACAATTTTATTGTCAGTTGTGGATGACTTTGCCTTTCCAAAGGAGAACTTATGTGTTTCAGGATATGTTTTTTAAATCCAGCCTTCGCCCGAAAAATTTTCTCTTGTGTGCATAACTCGCAGGAAAACGTAACCATTTTATTACTGATGATCAACTGAATTATTAAACCTTGGAACTTAGACTTTATAAATGGTCGTGTGGTTCTTAAATCATTAACTTATACCATGTACCATATCCAATATTGTTATATGTATGAACAACTTTGATATCACTTACGAATAAATAGATGCATAAAATCAAATAGGTTCTATGATGAGAATGAGTGAGTACGATAATAAGCAACTCTACTTCTGTATGCACATTTGATTGGTTTATTAAATCCTCACGATATCTATAATTTCGTACTGCTTATCAGCTCTGAATGAAGATCGCTGATTGGTGGATAATAGTAATCTTATATATTAGAAGCTTATCGGTTGATTTAAATGGGTGTGGCCTTCTTACGCAGTTTTGCATATAAAGAGAGTTGGTCATAAAATTAAATCAGTTATCAAGGATATACAAACAGAAATTTAGTGGAGCTAGCTATAAAAAATTAAATAGAACAAGTGAGAAAGTCGGTCAAGCCCGACTATATTCATACTTTGTACCTGGAGTAAGAGATAAATGCAGAGCTGCTGCTCCTCTCATCTCTGAGTTTCTTTCTCTCCTCCTCTCCCTCTCTCTTCTCTCTCTCTCTCTCTCTCTCTCTCTCTCTAAGATTGTGCGTTGGTTGTGCATGGGTGGGAGGGTGGTGGAGGGGGGTGATTCACTTATTTGCTCATAACTTGAGAACCGCTCATCCGATCTTTATCATTTCTTCGGCAAATTGATACATATTGCTAATGACTAACTATCTCTAGAAGGTACAAATCATCTATCTACAAAACTATGGATATGACGTTTTTTTCAAAATTGCGGGGGCGGGAGGGGGCGTGGCAAAAATTGAAAACAAACTTGATCTGCCTGCAAGTATAAGAAGCATTTGTCCCATACATGTCAAACCTCTATCTCTTACCATCTCTGAGATCTGTTTGTTCATACGGACGGACAGACAGACGGACAGACAGACGGACGGACGGACAGACGGACATGGCTATATCGACTCGGCTGTTGATGCTGATCAAGAATATATATACTTTATAGGGTCGGAAGTGGTTCCTTCTCCCTGTTAGATACTTTTGCACAAACTTATTATACTCTATAAAAACATACCCTATTTGCAATTGTTTGTATGATAATACTTATATGATATATATAATTACACAAGTTTTCAAAAAAAGGCCAACTTTTGCAACAGAGAAATTAGCAATCGTTCCTTATGAATTTTTGGCCGCTGAACTCAAATAAATTGTCCGTTTTCTCCGAGCACGTCAGGCTTACGAAATATTCGCATAAACGTGTGATTAGCGAGGTATCTTTACATTTGTTGGTCCTGTGGCCACATTAAGTGTTCTATTCCAACAAAATTTGTTTTAATGTGAGCTGCATTGAATAACGTTACAGAAAAACCAAACACGATGTTTTGATTTTACTGATAACGTACAAATTTTTGGATTTTAATACTAAAAATGTGGTTATTTTTTGATATAATCGATTTTTCACAAGTTTAAAAAATTCTGAAAAATTTTCTGCTAATATAAAAAATCTTAGAAAAAAATAGTTGGTACTCCTTTGTTTCTTCTTATTTTGCATATTTTCAGTTTTTCGATATCACCGCGCTTTCAAAAGTAATAGCCCAAAAACTATAAAAAATTTTCAAATTTATCAAAAATTCAAAATTTTTTTGCATAATATTTACCATCAAAATTTCTTGTAGCTTGAAAATAACAAAGTTGTTATTGTGTAACCAATGAGTGGATATTAAAAAGTTATTTCAGTTTGATTTTTGTTAATTTAAAGACATTTTAAGGATTAATATTGTTAAAAAAATGTAAAACGAGAAGGCCAAGCTAACTTCGTCTTTGCCGAAGTTTTTATACCCTTGCAAATGTTTTAATACATCAGAGTTTAAGAACGCCAGCATTAAAACAAACAATTTTTCTAAATAAAACCCACTTTTTGACCGATAGTTCCTATGACCGCTATTAGATATAGTCATCCGATTTTGAACAAAACTTCCAAATCTGTGTAAAAGCGTATAATATTAATAATCGCTGAAGTGAGACACGTTAACATTAAAAACAAAACAAAATTTCTCATTAAAACCCACTTTTCGACCGATAGTTCCTATGGCAGCTATAAGATATAGTCATCCGATTTTGACAAAAACTTTCAAATCTATGTGAAAGCGTATAATATTAATAATCGCTCAAGTGAGTCACGTTAACATTAAAAACAAAGAATTTTTCTCACTAAAACCCACTTTTCGACCGATAGTTCCTATGGCAGCTATAAGATACAGTCATCCGATCCGGTCGGTTCCGACTTATTAGCAGTGTGCAGTAAAAAGAAGACTCTGTGCAAAGTTTCAGCTAGATAGCTTTAAAACTGAGAGACTAGTTTGCGTAGAAACAGACAGACGGACAGACAGACAGACGGACGGACAAAGCTCAATCGACTCAGCTCGTCACCCTGATCAAGAATATATATAGTTTATAGGGTCGGAAATGAATATTTCTATGAGTTGCAAACTTCTGGGCAAAATTATAATACCCTTTGCAAGGTGTTTATGCCAACGCAACATGATGGCCAAATGAGCATCACTGCTGTGATCGCTCTCTCTCTCTCCCTCTCTTTCTCCATGAGAAATCCACCATAGCCTTAAGCTAGGCATAGCCATCTTAGAATTAAGTTAGTTGAATTTGAGAAACTGAAGTGAAACGTTGTTAATAAAACACCCTTGTTAAAGTTTGAAGAAAACCACCCTACGCCTAATCACGTAATATTTGAAGGAAGTCTCTACTACAACGCCAACCCCCACTACAGCTGAAATTAAGAAGCTTGGATTTATCGCCAGTCCACCCCCCGACACAACATTTGGTCCTCACGAGACGGATTTGCAGCCAGCTCTCCCCCTACCTTTCGATTTGGTGGAAAAAAGATAAGTCCAGTTCCTTTCTTTTCCGGCATTTTTAATTCCAAAAATATACATACATACATCCATATAAATATCCATTGGAAATCCCGCCAGAATATTGTTCGCTATTTAAAATATAGTGATCCGATCTCCACACATCCGCATATCTGTCCGCACTTCATCCACATCTGTTGAAAGAAATTTATTTAAATTTTTTTTGATTTTTGTGCCAACATAAGTTCAAAACTACATACATACATATGTGCAGACGGCTCCGCAAAAAAAAAAATTTAAAAAAATAAAAAAAAGCGCCGACAACCCAAAACCCCCCCGCCCCCTTTTTTATTCCTTTTATTAAAATTTTGGAAAAAAAAAAAAAAAAAAATTAAAAATTTAAATAAAACAAACATATTAAATACAAACATTCCCATTTTCATCATTAAAAAATGATGCACTAGAAGTTAAAAAAAAAAAATAAAAAAACAAAACAACACAAATAAAAAAAAAAAAAACCTATTTGTCCACAGTGTGTGCCAATTTGGCCTTTTTCCGGACAGATCTATCCTGTTTTTAACTGCTTCAGCCGGAAAAAATGTCAAACATCCCCTATCCGGAATTCTGTCCCTTTTTTAGTATCCATATCCGGAAATCTGGCCTTTTTTAGACTAAATTGTTTGAATGTAAAAATTTATTTTATATAATTTCAAATTGATTTTTACAAACTATGTGGCATCTCTTTTATACAAACTTTTATCGATAACGTGTGCAATCGTAAGCATATCGAAGCGTAATTCGCAGAAGTCACTCGTTGAGTAAAAATGCCTAAAGAAGTTTACAAACAAAAATTCCGCGATTTCTGGCTACAGCAGCCAGATTTTAAAAACTGGATGTGTCGCGATGAGTCGGACAGCAATAAGGCGTATTGCAAATACTGCAAATGCAGTATAAACTCGAAAGTGGATCAAATTCGAGCACATATGTCGACAAAAAACATATACAAAACACATCAAGCTTTAATCAAGGAAATAAAATTAGTTTTAAGCCAGTGAAACCGACTGAAGTTTGTCGCCAGGAAGCTGCATTAGCTATGTTTGTAGCCCAGCATTGTGCGATTGAGCCGGTCGATCACCTTAGTGAATTGTGCAAAACTTATTTTGGCGCCAAAGACATAAAATTGCACAGAACAAAGTGTACTAGCCTAATAAAAAATGTGTTGGCTGTGCACTTTAATGAAGATTTGAAAGAGACCTGGGCACCGAAAGTTCAGTCTTTTGATTGACGAATGCACCGACATAAGTTTAACCAAGCTTCTAGGTAAGTAATAGTTGTTAATAAAGTCAAATATATTTTAAATGTTGTGGTATTTTCAGGGGTTTCTATAATATACTACAGTGCACAACGTGAGGAAATTGTATCGACGCTCCTTTCACTGGTTCCAATTGAAAGTGGAGACGCCCAAAACATTACCCATGCCCTACTGAATGAGCTTTCTCGGCATAAAATACCCGTATCCAACTTAATAGGAATCGGCACTGATAATGCGAACGTTATGGTGGGTAGAAAAAAGCGTATATACTGAACTAAAGAAGACCGTGCCCTCATTGGTACTGGTTAAATGTGTTTGCCACTCAGTGCAATTGGCGGTCAATACTGCTTGCAAGCAAGTTTTGCCGGAAGCACTGGAGTTTGTTATAAGTGAAACGTACGCATGGTTCTGCAAGAGTTCGGGCAGGCAAATTGCCTACAGAGATTTATATAAATTTATTAATAATGATGAGGTAGAGTGGACTTTAAATCAAGTAAATATGTGTTTTAACAAATTTAATGGATTTCTATTGTATTTGTTTTAATATTAACTATATTAAAATTACCAATTTGACATTCCTTCTTGTCCGACCCGTTTTGTAGTAAATGTGTTTTATAACAGTGTATTTAAGTATGGTAAACTATTTATTTTTATATATCCCGTTGAATTTATATATATCTTAAATCACCATAGTCGCTGACACCAGATGGCTATCCATTGAAAATGCAGTCAAACGCATTACGACGCAGTGGATTGAGCTAAAATTGCATTTTTCAATCTGCAGCGTTGACGGAAAAGCAAATATATTGAGCGGGCTTATACAATGAGATCAATTATTTATATTTGCTGTTTTTGAAACCGATTCTTGCCGACATGCAAAGGATTAATAAAAACTTTCAAAGCAAGGACGCCGACCCAAAAAAATTACTGGGTGATTTGATTCTGAGCATTAACTGTCTCAAAACAAAAATAATCCCATCCGACATTCAAGTTGATGTTCTTGAAGATGATTTTACGCAACACGTTAAACGGGATTTGTATTTGGGATACGAGTTCGAATCTAACGTGACAATGTTAAAAGCGAAGATCGATGATTCTGCAGAGAAAACCATTCGACTTTACTGTACGGATTTTGTGATTGAGTTAATCAATCAGCTAAAGCAGAGGTAAGCTATTTAATATTGTATACTATTTTTGCACTACAAATAATTTTGGATTAATTTAGGTGGCCGGACAATTATGCTACTTTAAAAACGATTGACGCATTTTCGGTGGATCGTGTTCTACGATCAAAAAAGGACACAATTCTGCCGATTTTAGAATTATTTGAAAAAAGCAGCGACAAAAGAAGCAAAATAGTTGCTCAATACGCCAACATCCACCAATTATAATGGGAAAATGATGAAAACACTTTAAAATTTTGGTCCGAAGTAAAAAAATATCGGGACAGTGCAGGTAACAACCCTTTTCGGACCTGGTAGCTTTCGCCCTGACTCTGTTTTCGTTGCCATGGTCGAATGCGGAAGTAGAGAGGGTATTTAGCCAAGCAAATTTGGTTAAAACCAAAACCAGAAATCGGCTACAAGTGGAGACGTTAAATGCTATTTTGACAGTCAGGTAGTTATATATACATATTTTAATTTAAATCAGTTGTACATATATTTGTACTTTAAATGTAGATTCGGATTGCGTCGGCATAAGTTGTTTTGCCACAATTACAATTTGCCGGATAAATATTTATCATTAATTGGTTCAATGGCGACGTATGAGGACAGAGAAATGGCCGATGTAGAAGTCATTGAAGATGCTTTAAAATTATTGAATAAATAAATAAACATAAATACAATTTTTGTCCTTGTAGAAGTCATTGAAGATGCCTTAAAATTATGGAATAAATATAAATAAAACTTTTTGTCCTGTTTTCCGCCTTTTTTTAGTTTTTCATCCTTTTTTCCTGTTTTTTTTTTTCAATCCGTCCTTTTTTTCGGAAAAATATTGGCATCACTGGTCCACACACAAACAAACTATAATTACATTTCCAATTCCAACGTCCCACTTGATTGAATGCACATACGTACATATGTGTGTGCATATGCCGGTGTTATTACGACTAAACACAAATAATTAATTACACAAAGCGAAGCGCGCATGCACATACGACACAATATTACTACACATATATACACATTTCTACATGTTTACACACTACAAAATTCTACCACTGATTTCATACAACATCATTTGGCAATAAATTATATATAGTCACATATCCACCACTATACAAGATCCCATACATTATCATCTTACCCCTCGCTAAGCAACAAAAATTTAAGCATAAACTCAACACAGGAAATTGGGACAATAACAATTTGGGCAGCCCAGACAGAAATTTGAAACATAGACTAAAAGCACGCGCCCTCCAATAAAAAAAAAAAAAAACCCCACCCAAATTACACAAAAAAACCCTGTAAAAAAAAAAAAAAAAGAAAAAGTTTTATTTCTCTCACAAGCTTTTATCCGCTCCAAAAATCAACGAGGAAATAGTAAACAAATTATTTTAAAGAAACATAAAATAGTGTAATAAAACCGCGTTCAATTTAAAACTAAGATTTAATTCTCCAAATAAGTTGTAGAAAGGTTGTCAAGCATCGAATCAAAATAAAAAAAAAAAAAAAATAAAGATCTTAGTGGCTAGTCCGAGTGGTAATTCATTACTAAGAAAAGACCCAGTGCTAAACACTATTTACTTATCCGCAAAAGAACCCGCGTGATATTAAATCAAAATCGTTGTCCCTAGCCCGCTTAGAACAAAAGTGTGACCGCTAAATTGTGACGCGTAAACGTTCTCCTATAATAGCCCGCTTAAAACAAGAAAGTGTGACCGCTAAAATATACGAAAACAAAAAACTGATTTATAAATCCACACGCAAAAAATATTTTCACAATTAAAACCCACTTGAGCAAAAAGTGTGACTGTTAAAAAGTTATGTGAAAAACCCAAAGCCGATTTTTGTTTTATAAAATTTAAAACAACTAAAAATCGCAAACCCCAACACAAAAGCCGATTTTTGTTTCAAAGAAACAACTAAAAATCGCAAACCAAACCAAAACCAAAAAACCAATCAACAAACCAAAACCAAAAACCAAAAAACCAATCAACAAATCAACATGACAACAACAGCAGAACAAGTGCTACAGCTATCAGAGCAACACCTAAACCAAGCTTTAGGACAAATAAGACAAGTACCCACCTTCACTGGATCATCAGAAGAACTGTGTGCATTCATAAGACGAGTGGACTACATAATGCAACTCTACCCAACGAGAGATCTACGACAACATAGCGTATTGTTCGGAGCAATAGAAATGCAGATTTCTGGAGATGCTCAACGTGTGTCCCAACTCTCAGCAGCCAACAACTGGACAACCCTCAAAAGTGCACTCATCGATGCATTCAAAGTGCAAACACCATGCGAAGAACTACTAAGACGTCTATACAACACTCAATTTAACGGAAGCCTCCGTAAGTTTATAGAGGAATTAGAATATAAGTCTTTTGTCATTTCCAATAAATTAACTCTTGAAGACAATAGTATGAACACACACATTTACACAAATGCAATGAACAACACAATTAAAGATGTTATAATGAAAAAACTTCCTGACAGATTATTTATGACCTTAGCAAGATACGACATAACTTCAATTATCAAATTGAAACAGGTAGCTCAGAAAGAAGGAGTTTTTGATAATAATTTTTCCGATCGAACCAAATCAAACCAATCTAATGGTCCCTCAACCTCCAAAGGTTACAACAATCAGAAAAACAATGACAATCGTGGGAATAAGGGAAACTATTCTCAAAATTTTAATCAAACTCAAAATCAAAATCAAAACCAGAATCGTGCTGAATCGAATCAGCAAACACAACAAGAATTTAAACAAAAATTAAATCAAGGTAGAAGTCAAAATCCTATTAACTACCAACCAAGCCAAAATTATTCTACATCCCCTAATCCACCTGTTAAAAGGCAACGCGAAAGCTCAAGTGGCCATAAAAAAATGGACACTTCTGAAAATTTTCATCAACTTGCCTCGGACACAGAAAAAGAAGAAGAACAAACCCATACATAAACTTGATTTTTAACAATAAAATCTTAAAATGCGTAATAGATACTGGTTCATCTATTAACTTAATGAAGCGCAACTATTTGAACTTCCCAATCAAAAACAATAAACTTGATGTACACACTATTAAAGGTGTAGTAAAACTAAAACATAGTATTTACTTAAAACCCAGCAAACTTTGCCCCACAAATCAAACATTTTACTTGCATAATTTTTCAAATAATTATGACATGTTACTAGGTCGAGAATTTTTAGAAGATACTAATGCAATAATCGACCATGGTACTAAAACAGTACTAATAAATAACTTCCCATTCATCATGAAATATAAACATGAAGAAGTGGAAGATATTTCGGACGAGACCGCATACGAATGCCTCGATCCACCACAAACACAAGACGAGCATACAGTGTTCGCAATTAATAACGAATTACATGAGTGTAATGAGTTCCGTTTAGAACATCTAAACGAAGAGGAAAAGAAACACCTCACAAAAGTTCTATTCGAGTTTAGTGACATACGGTACAAAGAAAGTGAAAATTTGACTTTCACAAGTACAATTAAACATGTCATTAAAACTAAACACGAGGAACCAATTTATAAAAAACCCTATAAATACCCACAAGCTTTCGACCAAGAAGTAGAAAGACAAATAAAAGATATGCTCGAACAAGGCATAATCAGAAAATCAAACTCTCCTTATTGCTCGCCTATTTGGATTGTACCAAAGAAGCTTGATGCATCTGGAAAGAAAAAATACAGAATAGTCAACGACTATCGTGACGTAAACGAAAACACAATCAGTGACAAATACCCAATCCCGATCATGGATGATATACTAGACAAATTAGGAAAATGTCAGTATTTCACTACCATAGATCTCGCAAAAGGATTTCATCAAATCCAAATGGATGAAAAATCAATCCCTAAAACAGCTTTTTCTACTAAGAATGGACATTACGAGTACACTCGAATGCCTTTTGGTTTGAAAAACGCTCCTGCAACTTTTCAACGTTGTATGAACAATCTCTTGGAAGATTTAATTTACAAAGATTGTCTCGTATACATGGATGACATTATAGTGTTCTCCACTTCATTGGAAGAACATCTACAATCCTTAAGAAAAGTATTTGCTAAACTAAGAGAAGCAAATCTAAAATTGCAACTTGACAAATGTGAATTCATGAAAAAAGAAACTGAATTCCTTGGACACATCATAACAACAGAAGGTATCAAACCTAACCCAACAAAAATTCAAGCAATTGAAAAATTCCCAATACCGAAAACTACAAAAGAAATTAAATCTTTTCTAGGTCTCTGCGGTTTTTATCGTAAATTTATCCCAGATTTTGCCAAAATAGCAAAACCCTTGATCCTTGAATTAAAAAAAGGATCAAAAATCGACACCAAAGAAAAACCTACATTTCAGCATTTGAAAAATTAAAACTATTAACAGATTCAATATTGACATACCCGAATTTCGAGAAGCCATTTTCTCTCACCACAGATGCTAGCAATTTCGCCTTGGGAGCAGTATTATCTCAAGAGCACAAACCAATATGCTTTGCAAGCAGAACCTTAAACGAACACGAGAGCAGATATTCCGCAATAGAAAAGGAACTCCTTGCTATTGTTTGGGCAACTAAATATTTCAGATCTTATCTCTATGGAAGAAAAATTTGACATTCTTTCCGATCATAAACCACTAGTTTGGCTAAACAATATTAAAGAACCAAACATGAAACTCCAACGATGGAAAATAAAATTGAACGAATTTGATTATCATATCAAGTATATACCCAGCAAAGAAAATTATGTTGCAGACGCCTTCTCAAGAATAAAAATTGAAGAAAAATTTCATGGGAGAAAAGAAACTCCAAGCAACACGGTAGCAACAATACACAGTGCACAAGAAGACAACCATAATTTCATATTAATTAATTATAACAGGCAGATCTATAATACAACAAAGGTGAATCAAATCCAAAATTTACAAACAATAAGGGTACTTTCATAAAACAAAAATTAAAATCAACTTATAAAAGATACACATGCCAAAAGATATAATCAAAGAATATTTTTATTACCAAAAACAAGTGTCATTTATTTTGAAAATGAACACGATTTCTTAATTTTCCAAGGAGCATTCATATAGAAATCATCAGTCCAAATAATTTGACCAAAAATTATGAGAACTTATAAAAAAACTAACAGATATTGAAACCTTTTCCGATTTCAAAGAGAAAATCATTAAATCCCACAAAGATTTACTACATCCAGGTATCGAAAAGACTATTTTACTTTTCAAAGAAAAAAAAATTATTATCCGGACTATCAAAAACTAATCCAAAACATAATCAACGAATGTGAAATATGCAATATAGCAAAGACCGAGCACAGAAACACAAAACTTATGTATGAAACAACCCCAGAAGTGTTTAATCCCAGAGAAAGATATGTAATTGACTTTTACATGATTGATCATAAGCAATTCTTATCCTGCATTGATGTCTACTCAAAATATGCATCATTAATGGAAGTAAATGGAAGATATTGGTTAGAAGCCAAACGAGCCTTATTGAAAATATTCAATGAAATGGGAAAACCAACAGAAATAAAAGCAGATAAAGACTCAGCATTCATGTGCGCAGCTCTTCAAATCTGGCTAAGATCAGAAGACGTAAACATCATCATAACCACAAGCAAATATGGAATCTCAGACGTAGAAAGATTTCATAAAACAGTAAATGAAAAACTAAGAATCATCAACAGTGAATCTGACCCTGAAAACAAAATTAATAAATTCGAAACCATCTTATATGTGTACAATAGAAGACGGTCCCCAAACCGACAAAATGGAAAAAAGAGCTGGAGCATTCTCATTTATGCTAATATTAGTATAAATAATAATTGGATGAAAATCAAATAATTTTATATTAAAAAAAAGAAGTTTTAAATGGGCGCGACAGGGTCTCAAAATTTTAAAAAATATTAATCATACGACCGTTCACCAAAACAAATTTTTACAGACGAAGTTATTAGTTCATTTCAATGGCTGTCATTGTTTAAAATTCAAAAGGGATCTACATTAGTGGAGAAAAATATTTACAAATTTGAATAAATTTAAAAAGTAAAAGACATGCTGACTATAAATGAAACGAAATATGATAATTAAGGCAACACTCGTATAAACGAGAAAAACTTTAGGCACAATTCGCGCCGGTTAAAACTGGCCTTTTTTATACCCTTGGAGAGGGTATATTAAAATTGTCCGGATGTTTGTAACGCACAGAAGGAAACATCTCCGACCACATAAAGTATATATATTCTTTATCAGCATGACGAGCTGAGTTGATATAGCCATGTCCGTCTGTCCGTCTGTCCGTCCGTCTGTCCGTCTGTCCGTCTGTTTCTATGCTATCTCCTCCGTCAGTTTTAAAGCTATCTCAACCAAACTTTGCACGAAGTCTTATGGTATAAATACGCTGCACATTTGTCGGAACCGGCCGGATCGGATGACTATAGCATATAGCTGCCATAGGAACGATCGGTTGAAAAAGTAGTTTTAGTGAAGAAAAACCCTTTTTGTTTTCAATGTTATCGCTCCCAACCCCCCCGTATTTATAAGTTTTTTATGCTTTCACATAATTTCAGCAAGTTTTATGCAAATCGGGCAACTATATAGTATAGCTGCCATACAAAAGATAGGTCTGAAAAAAAGTCTCAGTGAGAAAAACTTTTTTGTTTTCAATGCTATCGCTCCCAACCCCCGTATTTATGAGTTCTTTATGCTTTCACATAATTTCAGCAAGTTTTATGCAAATCGGGCAACTATATAGTATAGCTGCCATACAAAAAGATAGGTCTGAAAAAAAAGTCTTAGTGAGAAAAACTTTTTTGTTTTCAATGCTATCGCTCCCAACCCCCGTATTTATAAGTTTTCTATGCTTTCACATAATTTCAGCAAGTTTTATGCAAATCGGGCAACTATATAGTATAGCTGCCATACAAAAGATAGGTCTGAAAAAAAGTCTTAGTAAGAAAAACTTTTTTGTTTTCAATGCTATCGCTCCCACTTTGTACAGATCTATATTATATACTACCACACAATTTTGTCAAGTTTGATTTAAATCGGATGACTATAGCATATAGCTGCCATAGGAACGATCGGTCCAAAATGTAGTTCTAGTGAGAAAAACTTTTTTGATGAATATATCGTATCTCCATATAAAAAACTGGCAGCATATATCATGCTCCAAGGGTATATAAACTTCGGTACAGCCGAAGTTAGCTTCCCCTCTATTTTTAAAGGAGATATAAAGAAAATATAAAAAAAAAAAAAAAAAAAAAAAAAAAAAAATATTATTTTTATTAACATGTTTTATTAAAACCATAAACCAAAACCCCGAAAAATTGCCCCATTCACGCAAAAGAAAGGGTTATTTAATTTTCAAGACAGGAGAAATTGACCTTCCAGTCCATTATTTGTCAGTTAAATAATAAGACCTTTAAAATCTTTGAAACCCTTTTTTAACAAACTGAAGAATTTAAAATCTTCCACAAATAAAATATTTAACAGAAAAACTTGAAAGAGAAATGAACGGCATTAGAATTGCTAAACGGAAAAAAAGAGGACTCATTAATTTATAGAGAACAATCTATAAATACTTATTTGGAACCTTAGATCAAGAAGATAAAGAAGAGTTAGAACTCAAAATAAACAATTTATCAGAAAACAGTATACAAGCAAACGATTTAAATGATGAATTGATGTAATTAACTATGGTATAGACCAAATGAATAACATTAACGAAAAACGATCAAAGATTGGCTATTCTCATATTTAATATACAACATTTTACAGAATACATGAAGACATAGAGTTAGGAATGCAACTAACTAGACTTGGTATTTTTAACCCCAAATTATTAAAACACGATTCTTTAACTCATATTAATTCAGAGAAACTTCTCAGTATAAAAACCTCAACTTGGTTAAAAACCACTACAAATGAAATTTTGATTATATCCCATATTCCACGCGAAATCATTAAGACACCGATTTTTGAAATCTTACCATTCCCGGACAGTAATAACAATATTTTAACAGAAATAATTCATGATAAATATTTCGTCCAACACAATCAAACCTATACGGTTAATTCAAAAGATTTAGTCATAAACAAATGTATTACAGGAATACTAAATCAAGTATCAACAGAATGCAGATATACAAAATGCACAAAAATTTAGAAGTAAATTATGCAGAACCCAACATAATTATCACATGGAATCTTCCCAAAACAATATTAAATCAAAATTGCATAAACAGGGAAATAATAATCGAAGGAAACAACATTATAAAAGCTTTCAATTGTTCAATCCAGCTTGAAGACATTTTACTTACAAACACACTATTAGACTATACACAAACAATTTATGTAAACAATAATGTAACAAAATTAGACCCACTATCTTATATTCAAGCAAAGGAAATAATACAAGAACACACAAAAAACAGTAATGTATTTCAAATAATTACGTTAACTACACTTATTATAATGTTAATCATAATACTATTGTATCTTATTTATAAATATAAGGCAATCCCACACAATATTATTGTAAAATACAAAAAACAAAAAGAACAATTACCAAATGAAAATTTGTCAACACTTAACACACCAGATAATGAAAATGTATCGAATCCAATATTATACCCTAAAATATCCGCTTGAGGACAAGCTAAATTCAAAGGATGGGGAAGTCACATATCCACCACTATCAAAGATCCCATACATTATCATAATCTTACCCTCGCATAGTAACACTAGTAAACTATAAGCATAAACCCAGACACAGGAAATTGGTGACAATAACAATTTGGGCAGCCCAGACAGAAATTTGAAACATAGACATAAAACACGCGTCTAAGTCAAGCATAGACATAAACCTGAGTCGCAAAGCATTAAACATAAACAAAACTCGCCCCAATCGTTATTCCCACCAAAACTGATGATGCGGCTCAAATTCTCGGCTGATGCAATCAGCTCACAAATTATGAAATGAGAAAAGAGAGAAAAAGCTTTTCATTTCTCTCTCTCAAGCTTTTTGATCTCGCTTCCAAAAAGCTGCCAACCGAGGTTTGCTAAGCACTAGCGTCAGAGCCACAAATTGAGTTTTACAAGACATTTCAACCGCGACACAACTAGCTTCGCTAACTAATCGCAACCGCGTCTAATCTTAAGCAACTAAGATTGTAATTCTTCCAAATAAGTTTCGATGTTTGAATAAAGAAATTCTATTTTTTA
>JAEIFU010004139.1:0-19136 GCA_018904235.1 Lordiphosa stackelbergi | reverse complement strand
GACAATATTGCCTCTTAAAAGACACCATTTTAACTTTGCGTTTTAGGTCTATGCTGCAATCGACGACTCACTGTACTCTTACAACCCTTTTGCACACTCATTTAGATAAATTTGAGTCCATTCGTTGACTCTACTACGGAATCCTAAAAAAATTTGTTTTTTTGAAAATTCAATAAATCAAAACAAATAATTAAAAACGCATTTTATTAATTAACCAAATATTTTAATCCACCATTTGGATTTCTTATTGCAGCAAGGCCATTGTGGAGTACTACAAGAGTGGGATGGACAAGCGCAGCAATTACAGCTGGAAAAGTCAATAAATTGTACAAAAAGTAAGCCAAGTAGAAGCCAAGTCAAAGACATTTTGTAAACTAAAAGAACATTTGGGCAAAATGAATGTTTTTCGATTACAATTCAAGCAAGACAAATCAGCGAGGCAAATTAAATCAAGAGAGAGATGAGGGGATGATGACATAATCAGATCAGAGGGAATGAATCAGTCAACTGAAATTGCAATAGAAGCAGCTGTGACTTACGAGAGGGTCGACCAATGCTAGACTCATTTTGGTAAGTAAAAGTTCTATTGAAAAACTTCTATTGAAAGTTTAAATTTTAGAAAGATGAACCATATGAAAAAACCTTTGCTGCTGCTGTGTATGCTACTCTGGGTGATTCTTTTATTAAAGCCAGCTACAAGTAGTGGGTCCAAATCTTTGGTTACCACCAATAAAACCAATTTACTACAAAACCCCAGGCTACTTAAGGGACCTGCAATAGTAAAAAAGCGTCATTCGATTAGAAGAGGAACTTGGGCCAAGTATAAGAAAAAGCTACAGGTGAGAGTGTGTCCTCGCAGTTTGGTCACCTGGAAGAATGTTACCAAGCATAGGGTAAGTGTGACCATACTTTGCTGTAAATTTCTAATAATCAAATATTAATGCTTTAGCTTTTGGGTGTATGGTATGCCTATGCCACAACTCCTTTGGCCAATCACATGTACAAACGTCGTTGCACTTCGTACAATGTGTTGAATAATCGTAAGTGAAAATTAAGTAAGAAAATTTATGAGGAATTATTTCGATTCTTTTCTCATATTTTTAGCCTATTTCAATACCAACATATTGTTTACGGACTATAAACATCTTTGCATTACATATTCCTGTCTTTACAATAAGCAATCAAAATTTCATGATAGTAAGTAACTGAAACTAAAATTCTATCAGTCTGAGAACTTGCTTTCTTCCCTTCAGTTAAACTCCGCATACTCACTCGCACCCGCACACCCATGCCCCAAACTCTAATGAAAGCCCGTGATTTTCTGGAAGAGGTTAAATTCCCCATGGAAACTCTGGAGTGGCTAAAGAGCGAGGCTTTCTGCTTTGAGTGGTATCAATTGGATTTTCAGCTAAACCGTAGACCCGGTCAATTTCAGGCACCCTGGAATTACGATCCCATGTAATGAAGATGATGTCATCCTAAAATTAATTTGCCCAAATGTGAAATCGTATAAGGGCAAAACTAGTGAACACATTAATTAGCTTTGGCAGCATCCAAAATCAATTACACATAACAGTTTCTGTCGTATGATGATTGCATTTGCCACTTGAAGGCTTTGCGAGATGTCCTTGTTAACACACAGACACACACGCACAGCCTCCCGGCTTTGCCTCAATTCAATTTGTCGCCCCAAAATAAAAAAAAATAAAAACATTTCTATGGACCCAAAACCTGTGTCTGTGTGTTCCAATTTGATTCCCTTTTTTCTGGTCTGTGTCGTGAGGCTTCCTGTTGCCAAATTGGCTTTAGTCCTGGGGGAGGGCAATAAAATTAAACCCATACCGGGCATACCGGGTCCACAATTATGCCTCATTGTGTGGGAGGGATATGAGATAATTGTCATTGTTTGGGCACATTTGGCTTCCGGCTAACATTTGACCAATTGGCCAACCCATTCCGATACGCATCGATCTACTACAATATTTTGCTGCTAATTGTTTGGGGCTGGTTTAGCCCTTTCAGTAAAAAAAACTCATTAAATTCATCAAACCGGGTAGCAGCATTTGCTTTACGACCAAGGCACGTTTTGTGATATGCATCTGGCTGGGGGTCGTAATGACGGATTTATCTTTGTCTCTGAGTCAGTTTGGTAGCTGACATAAACCTGTTATCAGATCTTTTGGTTAGAACAAACTTAAATTAGTATTACATATGCAATTCGCAGGTGAGTAAGAGATACGTTTGTTAAGATAAGTAAGTACTTACATTTGTTAAATTCTTTGTTTAAATGAATGAGTCAACTTTTAATATAGAGAGCGGACAGTTTGGACAAAGTTTCTTTGATAAATATTTGGTTTAATCTGTTCTAAAACCTTAAGGATTGGATACTTCCCTCGAATCTCTTGTCGGAGGGGGAAGAACTAACTAATGATTTCGCATGTTAGGCTTAACATCACATTTGTGGAGTCTATGTAAATAGGCTGTGAGCCCCATTATACTTTAAACAGATGAACAAAAACTGACTCCACTCAATTTCAAGTCGCCCTTCTTGTTCTTTCAAGCCATCAGCGATCAACTCAAGTTTAATTTAAAAGCCAAAACGAGAAGGTGAAACTAACTTCATTTGGTCCCAAGATTAATAACAGTTGCACTTGCCTAATAAAAATTGCAGCCATAAAACAAACAGTTTTAGAATTCAATAGTCAGCTATCTTTTGAATGTCATATGCAAACTATATTCAAATTGATTGGCCTCATGTGGAGAAGTTGTCATTTTTATACCCTGTACCCAATGAAAATGGTTAGAAGGGGATTATGAAGTTGTGCAAATGTATGTAACATGGAGAAAAACCATTTCCGACCTATAAAGTATATATGGATCGATAGCTTTAACAACATGTTGACCGATATACACATAAGTAGTAAGAATTCAAAAGCAGGCAAAAGCCGTGTGTTTTTCTGTCATAGCACAACAGACACAGCCGCTTTTGTTAGAGGTGACATCGAAAAGTGATGGCACACATGTCGTGAGCAGTGATAACTAGATATTAGATAATAGAAACTAGATATTTATACGATTGGAAACTCCTGAAAATCGTTCGAAAAAATTGTGAAGGATAAAAAAAGTATGCCAAAACAGCTTATTTTCAATAAACTTTGCAGATAAAAATCAGAGGGCAGCGGGAATTGTGATCTTTATTAGAAATATTTTTATTTTTTCCGATTATAAAAAGAAAGTAAGTGCTCCTAATATTTTCTTTAAGAAAGAATTTCCCGTTTTGGTTGCCGCATAATAAAGACACATAGGTACACATGTTTAAATAGTTACATATCTCATACGCGTTGATTTACATAAATTGATCAGAAAAGAATATCTGGAGATCTAATAAAAACAGTATAGGTGCGCTCTTATAAATAAATTGTCCCTTGACCATAAATCACTACATAGACCTTCTGAAGAAGAATATACTAAGCTGTCGGCATTCACAAGACAGGAAGGGAATAATTAGTAATCTGGAATTTCCGCGCGACTTCAAAATTTGGTTGAGTCCCTAGGACGGGACGGGGATAGAATTTAATATGTGTAAGGGCCACTGCATTTTCCACGCTGTACTTAATCCCTTTCCAGATGGATTTATTTAAACAACGTAATGAAAATGCTAAAATTAAGCTAAGGAGCCAACATATTAAGAAATAATTTCCTTTTAACAAAAGATTATATACAAACACAGTGTTCAGGGAGCTTTACAAATTTTTCTACTTATACGATTTTTCAAAACTTGGACGCGGACTAAGCGCGGCGGGTTCAGCTAGTAAATATATGTATGTAACAGCGGAGTCGATTTAGCCATGTTCGTCTGTCTCTACGAACGCGTCGATCTCAGAGACTATAAGAGATAGAGACACAAATTTTGCATGTACAAATTTTACAAGTGTATGCCGTACTCAGATCAAGTTTGTTTCAGATTTGCAAAATTAATCCCCCTCCCCACTTAAACCGAAAAAAACTCTCACAGCCACAATTTTAAAGTTACAACTTCGTGGCTTAATACATATCGCTCACTTACTTCAATACTGGCATAACTCAAAATATACGATTTTTGACTTAATGATGCAGAAATACTCGCTGTATTGTGTACTATTTTGTGAAAAAAAATTTGATATGAAAATATGTCACATTATAATTTTACAGGTTTATTTTCCTGTTAATCCGTCGTCCTGCAGTCGATATTGAGCAAACATACATCGGCTTTCATAATATTTTTAATTAATTTACTCGAAACTAAAAGATCCATTTTTTCTGGGTTAAATCCATTGAGAACTTTAAACGTGTTTTTCTCAAAATGGATTATTTAGAGTTATGCCAGTATTGAAGTAAGTGAGCGATATTATCCCAGGACTTATTTTCTATTCTGAAAAGCCCAATAAGATCCGAGCAAAAACACCAAAGTTATGGGGGAGCGCTGTGCCTATTTCAGAGTCAGTGCGCGCGTGCGCATGTGCGTGTGTGCGCGTGCGTAGTTTTATTTTATTTCCTTTATTACTATTCTATTTACATTACAAAATTTTTTTTAGTTGAAAGTGGAGCTCCATTTCTGCGGTACGGCCGCTAAGCAGTGCTTCGCAAAAACGTTAGCTCCGCTACTTAACGGATACCCTTCTCAAGCGCATGATTTGATTTGCGCCGAATGGTTGCTTAAAAGCTCCCAGTTTCGGCCGCTTTCCAGCATTGTTGGTACCAGGTTCATCACCGTTATGCGCTTCCCGAGTGACTCTTCCATCTGCTCCTTTTCCCGTGCAAATCTGCCACAGGCAAAAAGCACGTGCTCCGCATCTTCCTCCATGTCCCCGCACCAGGTGCACTCTGCGCTTTGCTCATGGCCAAAACGGCGCAGGACTTGTAAAAATTTACCAGACCATGCTTCCTGCCTACCCACATACTCGGGTCTGGTATGAGTCGGTGTGTCCAGCGACCCTTGGGAGACGCGTCCCATCGATTTTGCCATGTCCGAATCGCTTTCTTTGTCGCAGCAGGCAAGCCTTTGCCGTAAGTTTCCACATATACTTTGAAAATTTCGGCTGCCAACATTTCCAGAGGCGCCAGTCCAGCTATGACTAGCGCGGCATCATCCGAAACTGTTCGAAACGCGCAACAGATTCGAATGGCGCCCAGTCGGTGTGTTGCCTCTAATCCACGCCTATAGCTTTTGATAAGCAGGGCATCCTTCCAGACAGGCGCTGCGTAAAGCATTATCGACCTGGTAACACTCGTGAGTAGCATTCTTCGATTTTGCCTTGGGCCTCTGGTGTTGAGCATCAGCCTCGACAGTGCTCTGTTGGTTGTGGCTGCCCTTGTATTAGCATACTCCAAATGCTCGCGAAAGCTCAGTCTCGTATCCAGCATGACTCCCAAATACTTAATCGACCTCTTGTAGACCACGGTAGTGTAACCGACAGTGATGTATGCTGTCTCCACCCTTTTTTGGCTACTTATCAGCACTGCTTCGGTCTTCGGCGTGTGTTTGTATGTGAGTCTCAGTTGTACAGGGTATTTCGAAGTCGGGCCACTCGACTGCAACGCTCTTACTCGCTAATATTAAAAAACGTTGTGAGTGTCGTTTACACTCAAGAGGCTTTGATGTGAAACTTAAGGGCTTAATTTCAAAATCACAATCTCTCTCAATCTATACTTATAAATCTGTAGGCCGACTGACTGACATACTGACAGACACATAAAAAACCCACAGCCAAAACTGCTTATCTTAGAATTTTAACATTTGGCATTGACCTTCGTTTAGTTATGCGGCGCGCACTAAGAAAGAAAATTTGGAAAATTTGTCCGCGAAGTGGGTGAAAAAGCCAAAAAAGTTGGGAGGAGGAATGAGAGGGACGGGAAAGAGTGGAGAGCGCAGGAAGAGATGGGGGAGGAATGAAACAGGACGGGAAAGAGTGGAGAGCGTTGGAAGAGGGAGGGGGGCGAGGAGAAAGAGTCTAGAGCTGTGGAGGAGGGGGTGGAGAATCATGGGGGAAAGCCAACTTGAATTGAATTTTGATTGAAGAGTGGCTGCCATGAAATCAAATTGGTTTTCATATTTAGTTCGTTATTATTGGTTCAACGATATAGGGCTTATATCGAAGTTTTATCCAAAAATATTGTGTAATTTTTGGGAAAGACTTAGGAATCTATACGTTCCCAATTATGGGCAAACAGTGCTGATGCTAATGTAAACTTCGAAGATTTAGCTGGCTCTAGATCCGCAAAAGTTGCGTTTGCTCACAACTGTAGGGAACTTTTGCATTATACACCAAAAAGTGCTTCATCATCCTCTCGGATGAATCTTCAGTAGGCTTTTCGCTATAGAAAACATAATTTCTAACTGCCTCTCCATACAGTCATTGCTTTTATCAGTAGGGAACAGCAAAAATAATCCAAAAAAAAAAGGTCCAATTTTTCAACGTTCTGCTAAATTTTTATACAAAACTTTCCTCATCACTAGTTTTAATAAATAAAATTTTGGGTTATTTTTTTAGTTCATATTAAAAGAGATTTTTGGACATTTCGAAAATTTGTGGGAGGTTGTGAGCCAGCCATCTAAGTTAAAAGTTTAAGCCATTATTCGTTATTAAAAAAAAAACGAGAAAAGGCAAAGCTAACTTCGTCTGTTCCGATGTTTTAATACATTTGAAATAGCTTGTCTCAACGGTTAGCGACTTCGACCAAACTTCGCAGATCAGCTAAAAAAACATTACATATTACCCATGACCGTGTTTAAGAGCAGTAATATTGAGAACAAAACAGTTTTTCTTACTAAAATCCATTTTCGGAACGAACATTTGTATGGCAGCTACAAGAAGTAGTCATCCGATCCGGTCGGTTCCGACATATTAGCAGCGTGCAGTAAAAAGAAGACTCTGTGCAAAGTTTCAGCTCGATAGCTCCAAAACTGAGGGACTAGTTCGCGTAGAAACAGACAGACGGACAGACGGACGGACGGACAGACGGACAGACGGTCGGACAAAGCTTAATCGACTCAGCTCGTCATGCTGATCAAGAATATATATACTTTATGTGGTCGGAGATGATTCCTTCTATGCGTTGCACACTTCTGGGGCAAAATTATAAAAAACTACACATTTATCTAAAATAAACAAATTTTCTCATATTCTGAATTACGAAATATCAATGAAGAGTGAAAATTGATTGACGGCATCAGGCTTGTTTTCTTTTATATACGAGCACTTTTTGCTAGTGGCTGTTCTTCTGTTTGCCGTTTAAAATGTTTTTTTTTTTAATTCTTTGGAGAGTTTTTCCTCTGTTTTATTGCGCGTCATTGCAATATTCTCTTTGAAAGTCAAAACCGATTTTTTTCAAAGTAGCTCTCTTCAACTTTTCCCCCCTTTTTAACAAACAATCTGTTAAAGTCGAGTTCTGGTTCCACGAACTTAAGAGATAATATATAAAATTAAAAAAACAAAACATATAAAAAAAAATTTTCCAAACCACCCCACAAACCATCCCCCTTCCATAAACCCACTACATTCACTAAAACAATACAATAAAAAAAACAAAATTAAATTAAAAAAAAAAAAAAAAAAAAGTGTAGACTGGATAGTTTTAAAATTTTTATTTTTTTAAAATAATATTATAGAGGCACACACCCCCAGAGAAACAAAAATTCCCCTATTTTCTCCTTTTTAATAAAAACCCCCTCTCCACCCGATCGTTTCTATCCCCCCTTTAACAAATATATTAATTTTTTTGTTAGGTTCTTACACCTTAGATTTGTAAAAAAAAAAAAAAATTATGTGCTTTTTCCTTGTATATAGCTTTAAAACACATTAAAAATTTTGGTATAAAAAAATAGAAAGAAGGAAAAAGAGGGGTTAGACGCAATTATAAAGTCAAATCGCCTAAATTAACATTTTTTTCCACCGTTTTAGGCTTTTCATTTTTTTGGATGTGCTTTTATTATTTTTATAGTTAGTTTGATAGTTTTTTTTCAGTCTTGAAAACAACAGTCGCAAGTCACTGTAACGGCTTAGTCACTGTTAAGTCTTTGTGAAGTCGATGTGTAGTCACTGTCAAGTCACTGTTAAGTCACTGTTAAGTGAACGGTTAGCCACTGTTCAGTCACTGTTTAGTCACTGTTTGGTCACTGTCAATTCACAGATTAGTCTCTGTTAAGTCAACGTTAAGTCACTGTTCACTCTCTTTTTAGTCACTGTTAAGTAACCGATTAGTCACTCTGCAAACTTTGTGAAGTCGCTGTGTAGTCACTGGTTAGTCACTGTTTATCACTGTTTGGTAACTGTTTAGTCACTGTTAAGTAATCGTTTTGTCACTGTTTAGTCAATGTTAAGTAACTGTTAAGTCACTGTGTAGTCTTTGTAAAGTCGCTGTGTAGTCACTATCAAGTCACTGTTTAGTCACTGTTTAGTCACTGTTTAGTCACTGTTTAGTCACTACTTAGTCAATGTTCAGTCACTGTATATCTAGTTCAATTTTAGGCGTATTTTTCTAAAGTCTGGTCACACTAGACCAGTGATTTCCAAACTCACACAATCAAGCATTGCGCGAAGTAAACGTCCTGACGACAAACATGAGCAACAAGCTAACGAACAAATGCCTCGTGAGAGAACAAGCAGCCGAGCGTGCTATTTATAGAACACACGAATTCTCTTTCTCTATGCGTGTGTCGGCTGCGACGCCGGCAGAATTATGAGTTCCTATCCCAGGGGATAGGCTTTTGGCATTTTGGGCACCATTGCACTAGACTGATGTTCAGCGCTGACGAAATATTTGATAAAGTAAATAATATTACTTACGTCACAAGTGCGTAGAGTCCTTAAGCATAAAGTGTTTGAGACTTAAACGTAGACCTATCTAATATATTGGTTTCATAAACTACATTGCAAAATGAGTTAAGAATATGCGAAAACATTGCCGTTAAATGATCTAATTTTCAAAAATGCAATATAAGTAAAGCTTGAACACAAAAAAATAATTGTAAATCGACTGAGACCCATTTTCCATACAAATTGGAATCTTAAATCTTTTATAAATTACACAA
This sequence comes from Lordiphosa stackelbergi, assembly GCA_018904235.1. NCBI lineage: Eukaryota > Metazoa > Arthropoda > Insecta > Diptera > Drosophilidae > Lordiphosa > Lordiphosa stackelbergi. Next base: position 10,066 of record JAEIFU010004139.1, on the reverse strand, counting down.
GCCAAACGAAAATAACTTCATCTATACAATCAGGTTTACTTTATTTCAATATGTGTCAAAAATGGTTGGATTTTGTTGCCTTGTGTAAAGAGTCAGTCAGACTTACCGTAGACTCGAGTAAAACTCCTCAATATTTGTTCTAAATTTTTTATTATTTTTGTTTTATTCTGTAAATTTCAAGTCGTTTTTTCATCATGCCGTGTCGTGTAAAAAGTCCTATAAATCCTATAAATAATCCTGTTGTTACCATCGAAAAATTACTGGAGTATTTGCGTTTCCGAATAGAACCGGTGCCATTTCCCGAGTTGCTCTCCCATTTTGATGGACGCACAACTAGCGCGGTGCGACGTCTTGTGGTGCTCAAGGAATTGCGTGGGATACTGAAGGAGTCGCTAAAACAGGGACTAGTACTCGAGTGCAATAATCACTTTTATGCTGGCACACATGCAGACGATGTGGCTCCATTGTTGGAACTTTATGAGGAGCTGACTGAAAGCTGGATCGATATATCTTTCAGTAGCTGTGAATCGCTGGTCGTCGAAGAGCCACCGCAGCCCCAGCGGCAGATGCAGCCATTGGGGCCAACACCAAAGCCAACTGCAGACCAGATGCAGGATGTGTCCGTTTTTAGTATAAGCAGTGAGCAACCAAATCTATTTTCGAATCAGAGTTTGGAGGCCTTTCCCTCAGGACCTTGGGGATTAATTGGAATAAACCATTTGAAGAAGCAGAGGGATAATAAATGAGTTACAAAAATTTAAACAAAATGTCCTTGACCATTTTCTGTGATATACTTTTATCGATCTACCAGAGCGGACGCCACACAATCACACAAACCACCGTAACCGCACGGCCAAAATCCTGCGCATTTCACGTGCTTTTTTTTCCCATTTTCATCATCATTCCTCATCATGATTAAATATTAAAGCACATATTTTGTGGCATTTGAAGGCCCAGCTCATTGCAAATCATTTCAAAATGCTGTCGGCCAAAATTGTTGGCATTCTTCCCACATTTTGCATCCCCAGCCCAGCAGCAGCAGCCAACTTGTTGATGTTAATGCACATTACGTATACGCACATCGTTTTTGTTTTTGGTTTTTGCATTTTTATGGTTTTTGCTGTTGCCGCATAATTTTTGGTTGTCAAAAATGAAGCAAAAGCTACTTCCAGACAGATAGAAAAACAAAATGTAAAAATAAAAACTTTGCTTCGCACATTTGCTGGGTCTTATTTCATAAGACCAAAAACCAAGACAGAGAGATGATGTCCAAACAAATGCAGAGATTTGTGTTTTATTCCAACTGCTGACGTCAGCTGGGGCATGAGATGTGTGGGAACATCAGTTCGGTTCTCTATGGAGTCCAGTGAAAAGTTTTGGTCTAGATTTTTGTGCAGTTTTGCTCGATTTGCTGCAAATTAAGTTGGCCTGGCCAGCAGACCATGCTCCATCACCTCGCTCGTCCCCTTCCACTCCCTCTGGTGCATTGTTCGTCGGCAGCCTCGGCATCGTCGTAGTCGTCTGGCTGCTGCCCAAAAATGCAATAAAATTAAATGTTTTTGTGTAAAAACTTTATGACTTTGTGTTTATGTTCGCAACATGCTCGAAAGCGAACCAGAGACTCTCGTCGTCTTCTTCGTTGGACTTTTGGCTTGGCCTGCTTTAGTTTTTGCGCCTGAGTGGCAATTGTTGTTGTTGCTGCCGTTGCCGCCGTTGCTGCCGCCTCGCATGTGTTGACAGTAATTAATTTAACTGGCATAAATGAAATTTATATGACCAACACATTTTCCGATACTTTTGCCAAAGCTCCCAAGTGCGAATTCTCCTTGGGCTACAATTTGTGTTTTTTTTTTTTATTGTCTTTAGAGCAACATATTGTGGTGTTTAGCTTCCGGTATGATGGCAGAAAAAAAGTTACTCAAGGTGGATTTTATAGCCTCAGTCTGATTTGCCTTACAAACCAGCTGGGGTTGTATTTTATTTTGTTAATTTCAAATCAATTTTCCATCATGTCGTGTAGTGAAAATGAAAATCCCCTTGTGACCACCAACAAATTGCTGAAGTATTTGCGTTTTCAAGTGGAAGCAGTGACATTTCCCGAATTGCTCTTCCATCGACGTCTGTTGGTTCTGAAGCTTGGATTAGTACTTGAGTGCAACGATCACTTTTATGCTGGCACTCATGCAGACGATGTGGCTCGATTGTTGATGATGAGGAGCTGACTGAAAGCTGGATCGATTTATCTTTCAGTAGCTGTGAATCGCTGGTTGACGAAGAGCCACTCCAACCCCCGCGACAGCTGCAACCACCGGTGTCTACACTAAAGCCAACTGCTGACCAGATGCTGGATTTGTCCATTTTCAGTATACTTAGAGAGCTACTTGAGCCACCAAATCTCTTTCCTATTCGCAATTGTGGGGCATTTCTCTCGAAACTTTGGGATTAACTAGAGTGTACAATTTGAAGTAGAAACATTTATACAAATTAATTCCCTTTTCGCTAAGTGTCAAAAAAGTGTTTTGATGTCAAAACTTATTTATTCTCAGTACGTTTCTACTTCAAATTGTACACTCTATATATATATTCGGACATTAGTCTCGTCGGACTTTTTGCCCAGTTTAATAAAAACTCTGAAATTATAGCCAGAAATATGGCTCTTTAATTTGAATTTGAGTCAAAAATGCTTGGAATAGCAAAAGCAACGACAGGTTGGTCACAGAGGAAGGGCTGCACGCAAGACCCTCAAGTACAAGATAATCTCAAAACCCAAGGAGAAGGTTAACTACGAAACGGTGTCCAAGCACTACAACGTAAAGTGCAGTATCCAGCCTTTTCGGCATGGCTGGACTTAGATGTGACTGCGCTACCAGCGCAAGTTGAAACGCAATGGTTCAGACAAAGTTGTGCTTCGGATTCTTCAGCAATTTCGATCTTACCATCAAAGCGATCCCAGTTACAAAACTAGTGACTTTAACTGGTACAGACCATCCGTGATGATCTACTCTTCCTAAAGAGGCATTGGACATACTCTTTGCTCAGATATCCCCAGCCGTTGCTGTTGTGGGAGGCGCTGTGGCCGAGGAGGTTATCAAAGTAGAGACTAAAATGGAGTCACCGCATCGCAACCTGTTCAGGCAATTAGAGTCAATTAATATTCAAATATAGTTTCACTTCTCATTCATTTCCAAAAGACAAAAATTTCGAATTTGATTTGTATTTACGGAAAGAAACCCGCCTGCATTTTTTGCTCATGGGCCTCCCAGATAATTTGCTTTGTTTCCTTGTCAGTCAGATGCTCTTTCTCACTAACAGCTGTTCACGAGCCTTAATCAAATCAATGTTAAAGCCTTAAACAAAATCTATACCAAATCTAAATTGCTTTAATGAATACCTCTAATAAACAGCAGAGTGGAGACGCACTGCCAACCTACTATTAGTGCCTTTTCAGCCCTGCCGGTGTGACCGTAGGGTCCGCCGGGTGACCGGGCTCGCCCAAAATGGGAGCAGAATTTCTATGCACATTTTAAAGGAGCAAAATTTGTTAAATTTTATATTCAGCACTGTGTATTTAATGTCACTTAAATTGGAATACGGACATTACACCCATGGGCTTTATGTCCGGTCAAAAGGCCCAGAAAATTTGGTATTATATTTCAAAGTAGTGATCGAAATTTTTCATATGGGAGTTTTGTCCGTGGGCGTTTTGTAAAGGTAAAAGGTAAAACTGGCTATACAGCTCCTCAACGGGGCCAAGCCAAGCTTCTCTCAATCTCTTGGCGTGTGTGCTTTAAATTTTTCGCACAAGAGAAAGGGACCTACAGTTTAACGCCGGATCCGAACAGCAAAGTTTGAGAAATTGCTTTTTCATGGCTAGTTACTTCACAGCTGGCGCCACTAAGCTGGTGAAGGTGACCGTATGTGTAAAAGCTAGTTTCTAAAGAAAGAAAAAAACTTTTATTATTAGATGTTTAGAGGCGGGATCGAACCCACGACCTCCCGCCCAGCAGTCCAGCACACTAACCACTGGGCCACAGACGGCCACGTTTTGTCATGTCACCAACATATTCTTTTCATATGTGAGATTTTTTGTTTTATATTTTTATTAAACTGTTGTTTGTAATTTTATTCGTCTATAAATTTCGTTAGTAAAGTTGATTATAATTTAATTTACAATATATAATTATAATTTTTTCCATGGTAGCAGGTGATAAATTTAGTCTTTTTTCCGAAAATATTAAATTGTAAGCAGAAAAGCTTCTCTCCCACGTCGCACGATGTAAGTGGTGCATTTTTATATTTTCCTTCATTCTCCTCTGTAATGTTGTGTACCTGATATGTATATGTAATAGCCTTATCTATAGTTTTAATTACGGCGTAATCTGGGTTCCTTATAATTATGTTACTAAGTTTGTCTTTTAATTGTTGTCTAATTTTTCCCGGGACTTGTTTGATTAAGTTATCAGCCATTTGGAATAGCTGCCTGCCATCGCTTAAAGAAATTCCATTTTCTTCCAAAGATGTTATTATATGTGGCAGCTTTTCAAAATGTGTTTTTATAAAAACAAGATCTGAAGCCAGTTTAGCACCTTTTAAAAGCTAAATTAAATAAATTATTAAATATTTAAACAGCTCATATACAGTCCTGTTCTCAATTCCACATCGGTTTTCGTATAAACGTTTGTACTTTGAACTCTATGTTAATAAGATTGTATGGAAAGTGCTCAAGCAGTTGAAACCGACAGCTCAATGCCAAGTGGATTCAATTCGTAGAAAAATTAAGCGTTGATCTAGTAACCACAGATTTCCTTTACAACTTCCATTCAAATTTGTAAGAATAAAATGGCAAATTCAAAAGTTTATACGAAAAATGAAGTGGAATTGAGAACAGACTTCCATGTAACGTTTTTTGTAAAAGGAGTGAGTATCGTTAAAACTCACGAGGATTTGATGTGAAACATGATGCTAAGTTTAATTGCTGTTTGGGGGCTGTTTACGAACTGTTTACTCACCGTCGAAACACTGTCAAGACACTGTTTAGTCATTGTCAAGTCACGGATTAGACACTGTCAAGTCACTGTTTAATTTCTGTTTATTCACTATCAAGTCACGGTTTAGTCACTGTTAAGTCATTGTTTAGTCTCTATCAAGTCAGTGTTTAGTCACAGTCAAGTCACTGTTTAGTCACTATTAAGTCACTGTCAAGTCACTGCTTAGTCACTGTCAAGTCAATGCTTAGTCACTGTTTAGTCTGCTTAGCCACTGTCAAGTCACTGTTTAGTCATTGTCAAGTCACTGTCAAGTCACGGACAAGTCACTGTCAAGTCACTGCTTATTTACTGTTTAGTCACTATCAAGTCACGGTTTAGACACTGTCAAGTCACTGTTTAGTCACTGTTTAGTCACTGTCAAGTCACGGACAAGTCACTGTCAAGTCACTGCTTAGTCACTGTTTATTCCTTATCAAGGCAGTGTTTAGTCACCTCCTCCTTTCCCCACTTTCAGTTCTCTCCTTCTGTTCTGTCCTTCCGCTAATACAGTTTTGTAACTGAAACCATCTGGCCCATTCAAGCTAACCCTATTCTCATCTGAGAGTACCACATTTTTCCACTCCTCCCTCCAAGACATTTATATTCTTTATGGCTTATTTATAAAACGTCGTTAATGCAGGCTTAGTCTTCATTTTCTTCAAAATTACAGTTCGCATGAATTCAGAAGGTTACTTAAACTTATTGGATGAACTCTTAGAAGACTTTTGGACCAAGAATCGAACACGGATACAATCTTTAAGCAAGATAATGCTACCATACACGTGTCAAGGGCCAGTCGTAAGTGGTCAATGAGCAGAAGTCTGAAGAGTTTCGAAAAGCTGTTACTGAGGAATGGACCAAAATACCGGATCAAGACTTCGAATTCATGATTAGCGTCATCCAGTTAGGCAATTTTAAGTCTGCAGGTTAAATCCATAATTAATTGATTTTTTATTATTCTTATTCTGTTTAATTTTTTTTTTTAGACTGGCTTTTATTGAATTTCGCAGCAAAATGGAACATTATTATAAAAAATGCAGAAATCATGCTTTAACTTTAACATAATTATTTAATATTGCTGACTTACCTTAAATTAAGAACGTTTTAGCAATTTTTGTCAAAAAAGGTCGAAGTCTCGTTAACACTCACGGGGACTCATGATGCTTAGGCTTAGAGCTTATATTCAAGCTCTTAATGGTAGGGGAGAATGGGGGTTCTGAGCCGCTTGAGGTTGTGAGCCACTGAATATTGGCCACAAAAATATATATATTTCAACTTTTTGTTTATGTCATGAGTCTCCCTTCTTATTACCTAACTTTTTGGCAAGCAACCTATCAGTCTACTCCTTTCTTTAAGTTCGTGAACCAAAAACTTTGACTTTTTTCAAAAAATTTTTGATGTGAAACAACTTTAATTTTGGTACGAACGATTTTAGTACGAGTAAAATTTGATTTCAGTGTCTCGTGACGCTGACGTCATTCATATTTTGTGTTGTTTTGATTTCTGGAGTTTCCCGGCAAACACACACAAGAGGATGGGCAGAGAGGGGAAGCGAAATGGTAGGAAAGATGCTGAAGAGGGGCAACTGGGTGGGTTCTGGAAAGATGGTGTGATCTTGTGGATTTGGTTTTATGTGGGAGGGATTTAGGTGGAATCTTATCTGGGCGGGATCTGGGTGGGGTCTGTGTGGGATTTAGATAAGGATCTGGGTGGGAGCCGGCCGAGATCTGGCAGAGTTCTGATAGGATCTGGAGGGATCTGTATGGGATAAGGGTGGATATGGATAAGTATCTATGTGGTAGCCGGGTGAGATCAGTGGGACCTGGAGGAAGGATCTGGTGGGATCTGGCGGGATCTCGGGTGTGATCTGGATGGAATCTGGAAGGGATCTGAGGGTATCTGGAAGGGATCTGGGACGGATCTGGTTGTGATCTGGGTGGGATCTTGAAGGGATCTGATGGGATCTTGGCGGGATCCAGAAGGGATCTGGGTGAGATCTGGGTGGGGATCTGTGGGATCTGGGATCTGGAAGGGGAATGAGTGGGATCTGGTGGATCTGGATGGGATCTGAAGGGATTCAGCATACGGGGTGGGATCTGGAGGATATGTGTGGGATCTTGGATCTCACCTGGTGGTATCTTGGGGTGAAACATCATCATTTATCTATGGATTACCACAATAATCTTCCTGAAAATAAATGAACACAGCAGCAAGTGATCTTGTTTCTGGTATTTCTACTCCCCCGTTAAACTTCTTCCTTCAAAAGAGTGTCCTTGATTTATATACCAGTGAGAGAGCGTGATTTGAAAATAAGCTTTTAAACTTAGGATCATGTTTCACATCAAAGACTCGTGAGTGCTAGCGACACTCACACCTTTTTTTTTTGCATTTTGGACTTGTGAACATTATACAAAATTTATTTCGTAATAACAAAAGTAAGTATGAGGGAAATGTCTTTGGTCAATTGCCTTTTTAATAGATACATGTTTTTTTTTGTAATAATTTCTTTTGGTTATGTGACGTCACCGAAAAAAAGTGAGATATGGGGGTTGTGAGCCACTTTGAAAAAAGTCGGTTTTGACTTTCAAAGAGAATATTCCAATGACGCGCAATAAAACAGAGGAAAACTCTCCAAAAAGTAAAAACTTTTAAAAAAGGCAAACAAAGAACAGCCACAAGCAAAAAGTGCTCAAAGTAAAAGAAAACAAGCCTGAAATCAATTTTCACTCTTCATTGATATTTCTTAATTCAGAATATGAGAAAAATTGTTCATTTTTTCATTCAATAAAAGAATAATGGCTTAAAAACACGAATTTTAAACTTTAGATGGGCGGCTCACAACCCCCACAAATTTTCGAAAGGTAAAAAAATCACATTTTTTTCAATATGAAATAAAATAAACCCAAATTTTGTAAAAAAGTGATGAGAAAATTTCTTTAACTTTAATATTCAAAATTTACAGAACGAAAAAATATTGATTTTTGGCGAAGTTATGTTCAAAAACAAAACTATGATAAAACCCCACAACTCACACATGCTGTTGCGGACGGAAATAATTCGATGTTACGAATATTGTCAAACGGAATGAGTTGAAAGGAAAGGTCAGTTTACAGCAATAAAATACCAAGACCTAAACGATTTTGGCGATCTCTACGAAAAATTGAGTAGTTGCTGACAGAGTTCGCAGTCAGAAGGGAAAGAACTATTTGTACAAATTTGGGATTAATGTCATCTTGACCTTATTGTAGTATTGATTATAATAAATTCAAGGTCATCACATTGACTAACACACATAAAGCTAAAACTATTCACATGTTTTATAAGGATGACTGTTTCAGGTACGTATTGTGTTTCACTTCAGATGATCTAACAAACGTCTGTATAATTCGTCAATATTTATGTTTAAGCTGAATGAGGCTTAGACTTGCCGACGCTAGATTCTTTGAGAATGTCCCTGTTTGTGCACTCGTATCTGCATTATAAAAACTTATCAGAGTTCAGAGTAATACTCTCTCTTAGATAAATTAATCAGAGACGTTACTTTTCCTCTTAGCAATTTAAAGTGTCTGTGGGGTTGATCAGTTTTGAAACGCTTCCACTTAGCAAAAGTTTTTAATGTTATTGTTTTCAATTCGACTTTCATTGTGGTCCGCATACAAATCATAAGACAAAAACAGGACATTATGTTTGAAGAAGACTAGAACAGAAAATTGGTCATAACATTGAACTTTGTCAAAGTTATTAAGAATTTATTTACAATTTTTAGTCATGAGATTCCAATTTATTTAATAAATGGGTTTTCCGCAGAATATTTGAATTCATGTCTCCGGTTAAAATTACAACTTTCTTAAAATTATAATGAATATTTTGTGTTAACGAATCTTGTGCCAAATTTATTAAATTTATTCAAGCCAAAGTGCTTATCCTTTTTAACATTTTGCCTTACATATAAAATTACCAAAAAAATAATTATTATTTATTGCCGCCTTCCACTTTTATAAACCAAAAATCATAAGGTGAGAAGCTTTTTGTTAAATTATAGTTTCACTTGCCACAAGAGTCATAACTAAATATTGTTCGTTGAGTCAACTTCAAAGAAATTTTCTGGCAGGTGAAATCATCCTCAACTGGCGCACTTTGAGCACGTTCGCCCTTCAAAAAGGGAGGCGTGCGAAGTGCAACATAAAAATCAAATATTAACAACTCACGCTTTTTTTGACAACATCATTGAAGTCTTCAGGCCGTTGTTTCTCGGGGTGTGTCGAACTAAATGCTTATTAATTATGAGGCCGAAGCTGAGGCTGAGGATGCAGCCCAAAACTTTTCTCCCCAAAAAGTAATTAACTTAATATCGTTGTAAAAACTTTTTGGGCGAAACACTCATAAAAATGAAATAAGTCGTAAACAAATGAAGCTGAGAACTGCAATAATTTTTGGCTTTTTATCGTCCAAAAGCAAGTCAAACAGTTGTAATTCTAATTGATAGGAAGGAAAAAGCAATAAAAAAGTTTATTTTCAGTTGTGAAAATGCTTCAACACGTTGTTATCTTAGCATAAACTACGAATTTAAATGGTCAGCAACAAAAAAAGTAAAAAGATATGCTCAAAACTGTCAACATCAATGCCAGGTCTCGCTGCAATTGATTCACCCAGCGAACTTCCGCCGACCAGGCCAAATAGACAGACAGAGAGCGACAGGCCGACACTGGAAGCCAACAAGCAAACAAAAAGTTTACGCTTCATGGCACAAATTGAATAAATCATTTGACGTTGGCAAACTACGTGAGATGAGCGGGTGACGCGGGGGAGGGGCTTCACGTTCACATAATTGTTGCGCGAAATTGCCCAAAAATAAAAGCCATTGCTACAGAATTTTCCAAACGTTTGATAATTAAAAATAGATCAATTAAAATGTTCATTCCTTGTTACTGACTTAGCTGAGAGATACAATTCATTGAACATTCGAGGAGGATGGGAAGAAAATTATGAATAATGAAATATTGAAGAACAATTGGAAGTTCCACTTAAAGTAGCCGTAT
>JAEIFU010004138.1:0-19137 GCA_018904235.1 Lordiphosa stackelbergi | reverse complement strand
TCTGACCTAATGGGGCGCAAGTGGTCAGGTAAAGTTGCTGATCGGTTCAACTTGGCGAACCCAGTGATCCTGGCTTACTACGTCCCAGGTCGCCCACACCTCCACGTGGTGACCACAGTAAGCAGGCAGGGAATGCACCCGCATTGCTGCTGACCAACGCGAGCGGTGCGACCCGCCCTTCCCGTACAGGGTATAGTGCATAGGTTAGTGCGTCGGGTTTGGTCCCCACCACCGTACAAATCACCACCAAATGAAACTGACACGGACCCCCTACGACCTCCCTATTGATCCACTACATAATCAAAGGGGTATATTATAGTGATAAAACTTCATCGACGTTACTGCACCATAATTAATTATTTTCTAAATAAAGTAATGATAGCACTTGGTGGGAGTCCTCAAAAAACTAGAAAAAAAAAAAGTTAATAAAGCTACCAAAAGAAAAAAAAACAGAAACCACCACCCCCCGCAAGATATTTCCAAGCACGAGTTTGGGTGCGGCTTTGCAGTGAGTGATAGACTACTCCACTCAGTCATCAGCTTTACACCAGTTGATGAGGCTTGCTGCGCTTAGACTTAAGGCAAAATATTTTAATTAGTCTTATCTGTGCACACGCGCCAACAGAAGACAAGACACCTCGACAAAGACAACTATGAGCGCCTGGAACAACTACGAGCGCTGCCCCGATCACGACATAAAGATCGTGCTAGGCGATTTTAACGCGAAAATCGGGAGAGAAGGAGTCTTTGTCTGACAGTTGGACGATTTAGCCTTCAGGAAACAACCTCCGTAATGGAGAGGGGCTAATAGACTTTGCTGCAGGCCGAACATGGTCATAAGTAGTACGAGATTTGAACACCTTCGACATCCATAAGGCGACCTGGAAGTCCCCTGATCAACGAACACGAAATCAGATTGATCACGTTGTGATCGAGTATACTAGACGTGCGTGCGATTCGAGGAGCCAACATATACTCGGATCACTACCTGGTTGCATACGCACGCGGCTTAGTGTGGCAAATGCCTCACGCTCTGGCACACATCGAAAGCTAAACGTCGAGAAGGCTGCCCAATGCCAGGAAACCTCCCCATCTTCTTCCGGTTAACAGTGGAATCGTATATCACACTAGGAGATACTTGGTGCTCTGCAGCCCCGAAGTCGGACTTGGTACGATGAGGAGCCGACGTTACATGCAGAAAGATGCAGCCTACAGGAGAACTCTGTGGGGGGAGCACGGGGGGTTAGGTAGGAGGTGATATCAGGAGAAAAAGAAAGAGCGGAAGCGCCTTTTTAGGAAGGAAAAAGAGCGAGCAGGAAAAGGCGCATGCGCGAGGAAGTCGAGATGTTATTCGGCATGAGTGAGACGTCGACAATGCAAGAGATGAACACGGGAATCTGTTACCGATCCGCAAGTGGCGCTTAACAAATGGAGAAGCTACTTCTCCAACCTACTGGGGGGATGACACACATATGACGGCATCTAGAGAGGTAGCGATGCCACCAATCGACAGCATAGAGATAGACCCGCCGAGGCAGGAAGTCTGCTTAGCCATTCAAAAGGCTAAAGAACAATAAATCACCTGGCGCTGATGAGCTGCCCGCTGAATTGTTCAAGGCTGAGGGGAAGAATTGGTAAGGTGCATGCACCAACTTTTTGCCGTATATGGGTTGACGAAAGCATGCCCGACGATTGGAATTTAAGTGTTCTATGCCCAATCTTTAAAAAAAGGAGACCCTGCAGTTTGCGCCAACTACCGCGGGATCAGTCTCCTTCCCATTGCATATAAGGTTCTGTCGCGCATTATTTGTGAACGTCTTAAGCCGCTTATTAACACACTGATTGGACCTTATCAGTGTGGCTTTAGACCTGGTAAATCCACCACAGACCAGATATTCACATTACGACAAATCCTGGAGAAGACCTATGAGAGAGGCATCAACACACACCATCTATTTGTTGATTATAAATCAGCCTTCGACACGCCGATAAGGTCAAGGTTTTTTGAAGCCTTGTCTACCCTTGTATACCAGCAAAGTACGTCCGTCTTTGCATGATGACGTTGAGATGTACACAAAGCTCCGTCAAAATAGGAAAGAACCTTTCCGAACCATTTGATACCAAGAGAGGTTTTAGGCAGGGCGATACCTTATCGTGCGACTTCTTCAATCTACTGATGGAATATATACTGCGCCGGTGCCCACATGCCAACAGAACGGGCGCCTTTATTTATAAAGATCTAATGCTACTCGCATATGCCGATGATATCGACATCATCGGCAAAAACGAACGGGCGGTAAGCAGGGCGTTTTCAGAGATTGAGAGGCAGTCAGAACTGATGGGTCTAGCGGTGAATGAGGACAAGACGAAATACCTTGTATCCGCGGACAAAAAGTCCTTGCGTCTTGGACAATTTGTTACAATGGGAGAATACAACTTTAAAGTTGTTGAGGATTTTGTTTACCTCGGAACGACGATAACCAGCGACAACAACATCAGTCTGGAAATCCGACGAAGGATCACTCTTGCAAACCGATGCTTCTACGGGCTAAGTAGAGAGCTCAAGAGCAGAGACCTCAAGCGAAGAACAAAATTAGCCCTATACAAGTCGCTAATCATCCCAGTCCTGCAATACGGCGCAGAAGCATGGACAATGACAGCAGCGGATGAAGCGGCGATTGGCGTGTTTGAACGAAAGATTCTTCGGAGGATTTATGGACCTTTAAAAGTTGGCGATGTTTTCCGCATTCGAAATAATGACGAACTGTATGAGCTCTATGGGGACACCTGTCTGGTCAAGCGCATAAAGCAACAGCGGCTGCGCTGGTTAGGACATGTCACCAGGATGGACGAAGAAGCTCCAGTAAGGAAAGCTTATTATTCGAAGGCGGCTGACTACGGAGGAAGAGGCAGGCGGGGGGAGACCTCGACTGAGATGGGATGACCAGGTTCGGGCAGACCTTGCCAAGCTTGGTTTGACCAATTGGTCCCAGCTCGGCACGGAGCAGAGAGAGCGACTGGCGGCCCCCCCGCTCCCTTTTCTTCCCGTCCAAACATTCATATCCGTTACCATGATTTAAGAAAAAATGATTTTTTAAAAGTTTTTGATCTAACTTGCTAAAAAATGTATTATCATGTTAAAATATTTTATACAGTCTTAAATTGGCAACCTTTTTTGCTGATAAATTCCAGAATTTTCGAAAAATTTTCAAAAAAATTTTTTTCAAAAAAATCATTTTTTTAACAAGTAAACTGAGTAAGGTTTTGCTCTAAAAGCTTAAAAAAACTTAATTGGCTGCTATTTTGGTGAAAAACTTGCGTATCTAACACACAATGACAACAAAAAAGTCATTTTTTTTGGAAATTCACACTTTTGGGCCAGTTTTGGAGGATGTAGAAGTGTTCAGATTGTAAAACCTTGTTCAGCAGAGTTGTTTGGTATCTCAAAAGCTTTTTTTTGCCAAAGAAAAGTATGCGAAAAATTCTGATTTTTTAAAAGTTATACTCGAAAAGTAAAAAAAATCGTTTTTGAAAAAAAGTTTTTTAAGAAATACTACCGGAAAACATGAATTTTTTAAAAATCTTTGTATGAAGAATTTATTCTGCGGACTGTCAGCTACAACTTTGCCGAAGACAGTTTGCAGCTATCACTAAAACTGAATGAGCTGTTTGCCCAAAACTAATGACACCTTTTTTTGGTTGGCACACCCAATTTCAAAAACTTTGAAGGTCCATAAAAAAAAAGTGCTTCCAATCTAGCCAAACGCTGATAGGGATTTACTCAGTTCGGGTAGCACTATCGATTCCGCATAGTGGTGCTTGGTAGTTTTGAAAAAAGTTGAAATTTGTCGCACAGTGTAATTTATTCTCCTGTCTTGGTGGTTGTTGAGATATCATGCAGAATTGTGATCAGCGAAGAGCGGTCCTTCAAAAATTACGCCTTCAGATGTCGCACACTTGTGTTTAAAGGGAGAACAATATGTGTGCAGCATGACTATAGGCGACTGTCACTGTTTGACGATAGTCGTCATGCTGCAATCATGTTATTCTTTACTGTTTTTAAAAAATGAGCTGCATTGCAGCCAAGCATCTCCATGCTTTGCGATTAAGTGCGCCTTTATGTTTGTTGAGTTGCCATGGTCCTTACAACTTTTTGCACAGTTTACAGTTAATAAAACAACTTTTAAACATTGTGCCTTACATGTCCAGAGCACAAGAAACAGTTATTCGCAACATTGTTACTGAAGGCTAAAACAAAAATATCCCCGAAAAATATCACCAAAAAATATTCGATATCCGATATATCGCCTCCGAAAAATATTCGATAATGATATTCTTCATTTTGGGCAAAAATATCGATATTTCGATATATCGATAATATTTATTTAAATATTCGAGCGATTTGGCAAATCGCTAGTGAATTCTGTGGCACCCCTGATAGAGTCGAGATAAAGATGGGATTAACAAAATAATTTTGGAGTCATCTTTTATTATTTCGGTTGTTAAAATCCGGAATCGGCCGATATCTGACATCGTGTGGGCTTGCTTTTAGACCAGCGGTGAGCAGCCTCATAGCCTTTTTTTCCATTTCCACGACGCAATTGATATTGCAAAAAACACACGCTGCATCGCATTGATCGAAAGCAAATGACAAAAATAAGAATGTTGTTGTACCCTTTCCGTTATTTCTGCTGCCCACCCTTTTTAACCAAATATGTAAAGAACAATTTAGTCACTGGCCAGCGGTCGATGAAGCAAGTCAAAGCTGGTTTGTGTCATTCTTCTTCCTAAACCCAGATCTGAATGAACTTACAGGAACTGCTTTAAGAAAAGATACGGTTCAGCTCGTCGTCGCATTGTTTGCTTAAATTTCTTTTAGCTAAGATAAGAAATGCATTTGATTACTTTTCACGCCTTCTCTGTTTGAATCTTTTATAACCTCTTCCTCTATTTTCACTCCATTAGCTATTTCTGGCCGCTGCTTTGCTTACCTATGCCTATCCGAGTGAGTGGCCTCCGCATCATAGAAGTGGACGACGTTTTACCGCTAGTCTGGCCACAGCTTTGGTTTGCATTTCTCTGGTGTTGACCGCTATTTGTCTTTCCACTGTGGTGCGCTTTAAGTAAGTGTTTCCCACAACCCATTTCCATTCACTTCACATGTAACCTTTATATTTTCCAGAACCCATGACGAATATGTAGCTGTTCCTTTATTTAACATTTTGGATGACAGTGGTTTTCACAAATTGATACCAGCGTCGGCCTGCATGTTACTTTTGACCAGCTCAGCGGCTTTTCTGGAGCTCTTTCCGGAGCTCTATGGCATAGTGGTGCGTTTGGCTACCTCAGAGTGGCGTATACTCTCCAAGCAGATTAGTTACGAGAGCTCGGAAAGTGGTAATCCCGTTCTGGCTGTTTTTATTGCCGGCAGCCTGTGTGCCATGTTGGCCTTTGCCTGTCCCCTACAGCATCTTAGCTACACTCTGGCTGCCAGTCACATGGGATCCGTGTTCTTGCGTGCCTTCTATTTGCTGTACATACCGTACAGACCCAAATTTATGCAGCCCAGCAGTGGCAGTGAGTCTTCTTTGTCCTACAGTCGACTGTCCACTGCGCCCATAGCCAAAAGCTGCAGCACCAGTAGCGCCACTACGTCTAGTTCAAGTCGTCTCAAGCGTAGTCTATGGAACATAAGCCTGCCCAAGCATGGTGCAATGAAGAAACCGAAGAGTAAGCCCAGAAATAAGCAAGAGTTGGAGAAGGAATGGCTGCTGTTGGGTGAACCCACATCGCCCTGTCCGCAGCGTGAGAGCAGGGATGTGGAATCGACAATTTTGTCTGATGGTGAACCACCGGTGAGCAATTAGTTTTTTGTTGATTCTTCGTTTGTAATTTTTTCTTTTCACTTTTAGCCATCCGACTTTGAGTATCCCGAAAAATTTGACAAAAGCGATTCGGACACTTCTACCGATATTGATGCTATAGTCGATGAATACCGTCAAAAGATAAAGGTATCACCGTCATCATACGATATTTACTCGACTTATTACAACCTTAACCTTCTTCACAGGTCACCACAGCTGGTCCCCTAGAGCGGAGCGTTCGTGTGCCCACCATTACCTCTTGGCGTGTTACCATCTTTGCTATTGTGGTCATTGCTTTGGGCATAGCACTGTGTGTGGCCGGTCTGCTAATGCACTGGGCACCGGCTGCTCTAACCGGGGCCATAGGAGTTTTCATTGCAACCGTTATGATGGGTTTTATACCCAAATACACGGGAAGTGTTATAAACGTCAGTCCCGTGATATGCGGCATGAGTCTTCTGCTGGGCGTTGTCTTCTTTTCCTCATGTGCCCCCTATCCTGGTTGGGATTGACTCTATGGTTGTTGGCTGGTCTAATTCTATTGATACGTTGTGATAAATATTGCTGCAATTGCTTCGTTCATACAACCATGTTGAATACCCATCTCATACCCAGTGTTTCGGGTAAGAATACAGCAATGGGTGCGGATAATGCACCCTCAACCAGCATACGAATACCCAGGCCGCCCAAGAGTTTGGTGGGTGTGGGTGTGGTTAGCCTTCCTCAACGCATCAATGGCCATAGATGACAGTCAGAGTCCTCGGATGATGAGGGCGAGGACCTGTTTCATGAGGACTTTAATGTGCGCGACTACAAGGAAGATGATGGTGATGAAGATTGTTGGACTGATTAAGTGGCCACTGTGAAGTGGAAAGCCTTTCGAAAATGTATTTGCTAAATGCTGCTTATATGCCTAAAATTACTAGTTAGTTTATTTAAATCTAATTATATAGTTAGCTTATCTCTGAATAAAAGGTGGAAATCAGTGATTGAATTTATTCATTTTTGGTACAGAACTCGTTAAATAATCATAGTTCACTAATAATTTGCATTAGGGGAAGATGGGGTGTTCTGAGCAACGCGAATATTGGCCCAAAAAAACAATCACAGCTTTTGGTTTATGTCAAGTTTCTCTCTTCTTATTAACAAACCTTTTGACAAGCAACGGATCAGTCAAAGCGTTTTTGCGCCAGTTCGCTGATGTTTTTTTTCAAGTTTTTAAATTTTTTTTATTATTTTTGATTTGTGTATATAAAAATTTTGCAAATAGACAGAAAAAAAACGCTCCAAAGAGTTAAAAAAAAAAACATTAAAAAAGAAAGGCAAACAAAAGAACAACCAAAAGCAAATCGTGCTCGTAAATAGAAAAAACAAGCCGGCTGCCGTCAATCAATTTTCACTTTTAATTGAGAATAGAAGAAAAATTATTTTATTTTAAATTAATAAAGAATAACTGCTAAAAACATGAAACCAAATGTTCAGTTCCCTCTGCTCACGGCACTGACCGAAAAAAACAAAAACAAATGTTAGTTAAAAAGGTTGCAGACTCAAGAGAGTGCCAGAGTTTAGCGTAAGCAGAGAGCGAGTCAGTGTGAGAGAGAGCGATTCTTCTAGAAGGATATGAGTATGCATGTGAATAGGAGGTGAAGCTAGCTTTCCATATTAAATTCCAGGCACTTTTGTGAGCCGATGTAAGGAACGCATTAATGATAACTATAACGATCGAGATCCATTCAGGTATTGATAAACGTTTTGAATAGCTTCGTAAGCTGGTCGCTTCTTGACAAAAATATGCCTTAATTTTTACCAAAAAAATCAAAACTGTGGTAGTATTCCCTTCAAACCTTCTTCGGAATAAAAATTTATTAATAATATTATATTATTATGGAGTACTGACCCTTGGAGAGG
The DNA here is from genome assembly GCA_018904235.1 of Lordiphosa stackelbergi. Taxonomy (NCBI): domain Eukaryota; kingdom Metazoa; phylum Arthropoda; class Insecta; order Diptera; family Drosophilidae; genus Lordiphosa; species Lordiphosa stackelbergi. Next base: position 11,365 of record JAEIFU010004138.1, on the reverse strand, counting down.
GTATATTAAAATTGTCCGGATGTTTGTAACGCATATAAGGAAGCATCTCAGACCACATAAAGTATATATATTCTTGATCAGCATAACGAGCTGAGTTGATATAGCCATGTCCGTCTGTCCGTCCGTCCGTCCGTCTGTCCGTCTGTCCGTCTGTTTCTATGCTATCTCCTCCGTCAGTTTTAAAGCTATCTCAACCAAACTTTGCACGAAGTCTTTTGGTATAAATACGCTGCACATTTGTCGGAATCGGCCGGATCGGATGACTATAGCATATAGCTGCCATAGGAACGATCGGTTGAATAAGTAGTTTTAGTGAGAAAAACTTTTTTGTTTTCAATGCTATCGCTCCCATCCCTCGTATTTATAAGTTTTCTATGATTTCACATAATTTCACCGAGATTTATCCAAATCGGACAACTATATAGTATAGCTGCCATACAAAAGATAGGACTGAAAAAAAGTCTTAGTGAGAAAAACTTTTTTGTTTTCAGTACTATCACTCCCAACTCTCGGACTTATAAGTTTTTTATGAATTCACATAATTTCACCGAGATTTATCCAAATCGGACAACTATATAGTATAGCTGCCATACAAGAAATAGATCTGATAAAAAGTCTTAGTAAGAAAAACTTTTTTGTTTTCTATGCTATCGCTCCCAAACTTTGTACAGATCAATATTATATACTGCCACACAATTCTGTCAGGTTTGATTTAAATCGGAGGACTATAGCATATAGCTGCCATAGAGATAAACTTTTTTGATGAATATATCGTATAGCCATATATCAAACTGGCAGCTTATATCATGCTCCAAGGGTATATAAACTTCGGTACAGCCGAAGTTAGCTTCCCTCTATTTTTTTAATAAAAATAATTTAAAAAAAATTTAAATTTTAAAGATAACTAAAAAAACCAAAAAATTAAAAAATTTAAAAATTTTTTACAAAAAAAAAAAAAAAACCAATTATAAAAAAATAAATAATATTAAAAATATAACAAAAAAAATATAAAAAAAAAAAAAATAAAAAAAAAATAAAAAAAAAATTTTATTTAAATAAACATATTAAATAAAAACGATAAAATAAAAAAATAAAAATTAAAATAAAAAAAAAAAAAAAAACAAAAAAAAAAAAAAAAAAATAAAAAAAAAAATAAAAAAAAATAAAAAAAAAAATTTAAAAAAATAAATATGGCAGCTATTGACTATAGTCATGCCGGCCGGTTCCGACAAATGTGCAGCGTATTTGTACCAAAAGACTTCGTGCAAAGCTTGGTTGAGATAGCTTTAAAACTGACGGAGGAGATAGCATAGAAACAGACGGACAGACGGACATGGGCTATGTCCAACTCACCTCGTCATGCTGATCAAGAATATATACTTTATGTGGTCGGAGATGTTTCCTTCTGTGCGTTACAAACATCCGGACAATTTAATATACCCTCTCCAAAGGGTATAAAAACCCAAAATTTATTTTAAAACTATTGATGAGGAAAGTTTTGTGTCTTTTACCTAAAATACAAAATTTACAGAACGAAAAAAATATTGATTGTTTGAATTGGCAAGTTATGTTCGAAAAACAAAACTATGATCACAATCCCCCACTCTCCCCTATATATTCTTGATCAGCATCAACAGCCGGAGTCGATTCAGCCCTGTCCGTCTGTCCGTGCCATTAAATCCCGTCTGTATGAACATCTTGATCTCAGAGATGGTAAGAGATAGAGTTTGACATGTATGGGACAAATTCTTCTTTTTATCTGCACGCCAGATCAGGTTTGTTTCAAATTTTGGCCGCTACCATTGAAAACAAAATGGTTTTCTCACTAAAACTATTTTTCGACCGATCATTCCTATGACAGCTATATGCTATAGTCATCCGATTTGGATTAGACTTGACGGAATTATGTGTGTAGCATATCATATTGATCAGTAACGAGTTAGGGAGCAATAGCATTAAAAACAAAAAAGTGTTTCAGGCATAACTTTTTTCGGACCTATCTTTTGTATGGCAGCTATACTATATAGTTGCTCAATTTAGCATATAACATGCTGAAGTTATGTGAAAAGCGTAAAGAATCATAAATACGAGGTTTACTAGCGATAGCATTGAAAACAAAAAAGTTTTCTGCTAGAACTACTTTTCAACCGATCGTTCCTATGGCGGCTATATGCTATAGTCGTCCGATCCGGCCGGTTCCGACAAATGTGCAGCGTATTTGTACCAAATGACTTTGAGCAAAAGTTTGGTTACGATAGCTTTAAAACTGGCGGAGGAGATGAAAAACAGACCGACGGACGAACAGACGCGGACATACAGATGGTTATAGCTATATCAACTCAGCTCAGTCATCAAGAATATATATACTTTATGTGGTCGGAGATGCTTCCTTCTGTGCGTTACAAACATCTGGGCAATTTCAATATACCCTCTCCAAGGGTATAAAAATGAGATTGCCATTCAGGTTGACCAAAATCTCGGCTTATGTAAGCTAATTCAATAAGCCCAATTGCCTTCCACATGCCATTTTGTGAGAAAATTTTGTAAAAAAAAATGATCAAAGCCCACAAAATTTTTTAAGTTCTTTGTCAAGTTTGACACTTTCACGATAATTTTCAAAATAGTTAAATTGGCCCAAAATATATAAAAACAAAATTCAAATAATATTTTTTATGATAGAACAATTGCAGCTTGCAAGTAAATAAATGTATTAATTAGATTATTATAAAGAAAAATTTTATTTTATCAAAGTTTTATTTTAACCCATTTTCCTCCGCTGTTAGCTGAAGAGCGAAGTTGCCAATTTGTAAAAAAAAAATTCTGTAGAACAGAAAAGTCATGTATTATTTTAAGGAAAGGGCGAAAATAGTCCGTAATAAAATAAACCGTGGAAAAGGTAGCATTAGGAGACTTTAAAACAACGCAAAAGTGTCTTTTTTAAGTAATCGAACAGTCTCAACTGGCCAAACTATAATAGGTAGAGTATTTTACTTTGCATTCGTGTTTACTGGGTCCTTTGTACAGTACGATTAAAAATGGGTTAACAAAGCAAATAGATTGCGTCTTCGTCGTTTTTGTACATCAAGTCTTTTATATGAAGCGTATGTTGCAGGCTGAAATATTCAATTTGATACTTTGGTTGGTATTTTATTTTAGAAAAAAATTTTGTAGGTCAATAAATTTTTTGTCAAAAATTCTTTTGCTTGAATAACTTTCTTATTTTAATTTATCTACAGGGTTGCCCATATTCGACGGACCCATGTTTTTTTAAAAAATCAAAGAAAAAAATAAAAATTTGGCGGTTGGCAATCTTAATCATTTAATTTGTTCCAAGTAGATTTGTTTACATCAATTTTTGAATATGATATCTCTCAAATGGCCGCCTCTGGCGTTGATGGCGTATTGTGCCCTTTTTGCAGCATTTTCCATCGATTTCGCCAACATTTCGGCCGGAATAGCGGCTATTTCTTCACGAATGTTGTCCTTGAGCTCTTCTACGGTCCTTGGCTTGTTAACGTAAACCTTTGACTTCAAATATCCCCACAAGAAGAAGTCAGGCGGCGTCAAATCGGGCGAACGCGGTGGCCAGTCAAATCACCACTTTTCGACATCAAACGGCCCGGAAACAATTTCTTCAGAAAATCGGTTGTTATGCGACTTGTGTGCGGTGGAGCGCCGTCTTGTTGAAACCAGAACTGCCTCATACGCTTTCGACGAATAATTGGCATCACAAAATTGGTCATCATGTCGCGATAACGCTCCTGGTTGATGGTAACAGCATGGCCATTTTCATTTGGAAGAAAAACGGCCCAATGACCGTTTTCGCACTAACGCCGCACCAAACTGTGACTTTTTCGTCATGAAGAGGCACTTCTTGAATCTCCTGAGGATTTTCAGTGGCGTAAATACGGCAATTTTGCTTATTTACGGTCCCATTCAATGTGAAATGGGCAAATTTTTAATTTTTTAAAAGCACGTTGAGTTTTCACAATTGACTTGTTCTGTTGAATGTAAATTTCAACTATTTCAGAGCGCTCGCGTGGCGTGTATTGTTCCATGGTAAAAATCTGCTTGGACTGACGCTTCAAATGCGGTATGTCATTAAGCGATCTGACATCTCTGTCAAAAGTTATGGCGTTGCCAGATGGGTCCGTCGAATATGGACAACCCTGTATATCTCAATTTGATGCAGTTGTAGCCCGATAGGTTGGTTTGTGCGCTGTAAATAATTGCGGTTCTTCACTAGGGGCCCAAATGGTACGTGATATGCTTTGAGTCTTTATAATTTGACCAGATGATGTGTTAGTGTAACTATGTAATTTGCATCAAAATTATGTCATAGGTAATATGTATATCTCGAGGTGTCTAAGTGTAGAGCATTGGTAGATGTGTCCAAAAATTTTTGTTTATTATATTATATTTTTTAAAAACTAAAAAAATTAATAAATTAAATTATAAATCCCCACCTCTGGGTTTTTTTATACAATAAATATAATTTTTGTTAATTATGACGAACCCAGTTGCTATTCTGGCGGTAGGAGTTGTCCACTTCTTTAAAACATACTTAGTCCAACAGTAATTTAACAATTTAAGTTTCTTTATAATCTTCATTACAAATTAACAAAAAAAAACCAAATAACTGCGCTAGTCAAACAGTTGTTCATTTTCCCTAAGATAATCTACTAATTCTTTTATGGGCGCCATTATAGTTTGCTCATATCCAGCTTGTTGCTTTATCACCCTCTCATATAATTCACTGCGATCCACATTAAGATAATAGTCAAATTTCTCAGGTTCTTCAGCGCGCAAGCGATTTGAGAGCTGAACGACATTTTGGTTAGGGGTTCGGTGAGGGCCCAGATTACCAGGGCAGCCAGACGATTTCGTTGACAATCCTGCAGAAAATTCTCTTTGCTTATGACGCTTTCCCCTAGTTGAAGTCGTTCAATCTTGGACTGTAGGGAATTGTAATAGTGCTCCAGACATTCTTCATATATGTCACTTCTGACACTAGCTGGAGCTACTATATAGAGCAAAAATAAGACATCAAGTGTGGGTGAACAATAGTTGGTTAGCTGAAAGTCCACAATACAGCAGGAGGTGGGTATTGTTGCTTCTTTGGAGGGAAAAGCAAAAAATATATTGCGATCCCAAGTATCGCGATGACAGAGCACATTACGTATGTTCCGAGAGGGTTTAACTAGATCTTCGATTTGATTATTAAATCATACAGTTTTTCTTCGATAAAACGCTGAGCCTCTGGGGTTTGATAGTCAGCATGTCTTTTAGCCAGATAAATAATACTCTATTTGACAAATTGAAAATAAGTTTTGAGTACTACATACAAGCATCAAATCAACTCACCTTTAACCCACTTATATACCAGGTATTCCCAGAGCTCAAGTGCAATTCTATGAGTGCCTTTCCATAACGTTCTTCTATACTAAATTTCTCTGCTTGTTCCCAGGCCAAGCTGGCTGCGTGCATTTCGGCCAAATGTTCCAACACCAATTTATAATGCTGCAGGGTATAGCTTTCCGAGGATTTCAGATGTCTGTAGTTTTGATTAAGGTCTTCCAGCACTATAATATCCTTACGACTATAGTAACATACAGGAAAGAGTTTTTTGGTGGCTAAAAAAATGAAATATTTTAATAAGCAAACATTTTATCTAAATGAGAACTTATTTCTTACCATATTTCTGTACATGGGGTAGTAAGTCCCTATAAACGGTAGTCTCTTTCAGGAAAACTCCCTTTCTCTCACACTCAGCCTTTTGTGGTTCATTATGACGTGGTAAACTTTTGATAAAATATACCAAACTGTGCTTGACTTTATGCTCTATGGTCTCCACTTCTATAAATAATGAATAATATTCTCCCATATAGCCGATTAGCTCACTGGAACCCGCCTCCACATGGTAATCTAAGAGTACCAATTTTTCTTCAAGTGTTTTTTGAGCTATTAGAAGGCATTCCTCAGCGCTTAATATATCCATTCTTAGCGTTTGACTAACCACTCACGACTAGATAGGAGTACAAAGATTTCACTTTTTAAGAAAACCAAAAATTATGTTGACCTTTTTTGTGAGAATTTACAATTTTATCTCTCGTCTCAGAACATGTTATCACTAACGACTTTTATTTTTATAAAGCTGTCCCAACATTTGCAAACATTGGTATGTTGTCAAGTCACGTTATCTTTTAGTGAAGCGATAAGGTAATTCGCACTTGATTAATTTTCAATTTATTTTAACACCCTGGCAGGGGTAATGCAAAGAAGGTAGCATCTGCTATCCCATGCAAACGTATACTTGACTTCTCTTTGTTATCATAGTAAACTTATTCGATCAGACTGTTCCGCTTTCTGTGGATTAAATCTGACACACTCTTTTATGTTTTGATAATAGGGAGAAAACTTATATTAAAATAAAATAAAATAAAAGTTCGAACTAATCTATATATATAAATCTGTACGCCCGACTGACATATTATCAACGCACAGCCTAAACGGCTTATACTACAGGTTTAAGATTTGGCATAGACCTTCGTTCAGTTATGCAGGCGCGCACTAAGAAAGAAAATTTGTAAAATTACACCCGGAAAAGTCGGAAAAGCGTCGGAAAAGTTTGTACGGGAAAAATTTTATTTTTCATCCGATTGACTTGAAACTTGATTTGTGAGCATAGTATGCGAAATGATTCGACACGTGTTCTCCCGATTTCGAAAATCCGGCCTCGAAACAAATGGCCGGAAAATTCTGCATGCAAAATAACTATTTTGATCCGATTGGCTTGAAACTCGGTTTGTAAGGGAAGAATACGAATTATTTTAAAATGTGATTTTTCAAGGTCGGAAAATCCGCCCCAAGCGTAAAAATTCCCAAAAATTCTGAATGAATAATACTATTTTTCACACGATTGACTTCAAGCTCGGTTTGTAAGGTCAAAATGAGAATTCATTTGTGTTTTCATTTTCCGATGTTGGAAATGCCGCCGGGATGCCCACTGGGAAGTGGTTGGGAAGTGGATGGGATGTGGGTAGGATGTGAGTGGGATGTGGGTGGTAAGTTGTTTTGGAAGTGAGTGGGATGTGGGCGCGAAGTGGACGGGAAGTGGATGGCAAGTAGGTGGAATGTGGGTGATAAGTGGATGGGAAGTGGGTGGTATGTGGGTGGCAAGTGGAGGGGAAGTGGGTGGGATGTGGGCGGGAAGTGGGTGGTATGTGGGTGGAAAGTGGGTGGAATGGGTGGTACGTATTGGGTGGATGAGGGTGGGTGGATGTGGGCGGGAAGTGGGTGTGAATTGGTTCTAAACTGTTGAAGGCGCAGCGAAGCGTGACGGGTTATTTGCTAATGAAACAAAAGTTTTCTTTCATGGTTGTCTATAACAAACAATGATTTGTAATGTACACACTTTACGCTTCACAATTTTAACCCAAATTTATACAACTGAAACGCGGACGAAGTCGCGGCGGGTTTTGCTAGTAACTTATATGTTTTAATAAGAGAATACAATTTTGTACAGCTTTGAAATCTGAATACGTTTGGAAATGCATCTTATTTGTATGAAATTGTTTCTATTCATGTGAAATATCGTACCAAACTAAAAATTTATCTCATCTGAGTATAGGCCTTAAAAACAAATTTCTTATGAATTGCATTTTAAAGAAAGTCGGTCAAGCCGGACTGTTATATAAAATCTGTGCCTGCAGTAGGAGCTTAAGGCAGCTGTGCAGCGGCTGCGAACTATCTTTGGTCATAACTTGAGTCTCGTATATACGATCTTTATGATTCCTTCAGCAAATCGATAAATAATCTTGATTGCTGAATATCTTTAGAAGGTAAGAACTGAGGAAGATATGACGTTTTTTCCGAATTCCGGGGAAGCGAGGGGGCGTGGCAACAATTGAAAATAAACTTAATCTGCCTGCAAGTATATCTCCCTGTCTCTTACCATTTATTCAGACATACAAGACTATATAGTCTCGGCTGCTGATGCTGCTCAGGGATGTATACACTTTATAGAGTCGGAAATGTTTCCTTCTCTCAGTTACATACTTTTCCATTAACACTCTTAATATACTCTGTGTACTAGAGCCCTGCGCAATTCTACTCGTAGTGCACTTCGAATCCTATTTCTAAAAAACAGTTCAAATAAATCAGCTGAGGACATAGCTTAGAACCTGCCCTTCCAAAAGGGCTGACTGATTCACTGAATGACTGACTGATTGGCAATCATCGAACAGCCTAAACGGAAAGAGAAAGACTCAGAAAGAGAGAGCTGAAATTCGGACAGGAGTTTCTGTTAGTGGTGAAAGTGCGAACTAAGACGGGGTTTTGGAAAATTCCACCCGGAAAAGTCGGAAAAGCGTCGGAAAAGTTTGTATGGGAAAAATGTTATTTTTCATCCGATTGACTTGAAACTTGGTTTGTAAGCATAGTACGCGAAATAATTCGACACGTGTTTTCCCGATTTTGGAAAATCCGCCCACGAGGAAAATGGCCGGAAAATTCTGCATGAAAACAAATATTTTTCATCCGATTGGCTTCAAACTCGGTTTGTAAGGGCTGAATACGAAATAGTTTGAAATGTGATTTTCCGATGTTGGAAAATTTGCATGAAAATAAACTATTGTTCATCCGATTGGCTTGAAAATCGGTTTGTAAGGACAGAATATGAAATAGTTTGAAATGTGATTTCCGATGTTGGAAAATTTGACCCAACGGTCGGAAAATTCCCCGAAAATTCTGCATGAAAATAAACCATTTTTCATCTGATTGGCTTGAAACTCGTTTGCTCTGACAGAATTCGAAATAAATTGAAATGTGATTTTCTGATGTTGGAAAATTTGATCTGACGGTCGGAAAATTTGCCGGAAAATTCTGCATGCAATTACTCTATTTTTCATCCGATTGGCTTGAAACTCGGTTTGTAATGAAAGAATACGAAATAGTTTAAAATGTGATTTTCTGAAGTTGGAAAATTTGACCTGACGGTCGGAAAATTCCCGGAAAATTCAGCATGCAAAAAAAACTATTTTTTATCCGATTGGCTTGAAACTCGGTTTGTAAGGACAGAATACGAAATAATTAAAAATGTGATTTTTCAATGTCGGAAAATCCACCCCCAGGATTTTAACGCCTGGAAAATTCTACGTGCAAAATAACTATTTTTCATCCGATTGACTTGAAACTCGGTTTGTAAGGTCAAAATGAGAATTCATTTGTGTTTTCATTTTCCGATGTTGGAAATTACGCCGGGATACCCTCTAGGAAGTGAATGGGATGTGGGTGGGATGTGGAGTGGGATGGGTGGGATGTGGAGGGAGTGGGTGGGATGTGGGTGGGATGTGGGCGGTAAGTGGGAGGGGGATGGTGTGGGTGGGGATGTGGAAGGGATGTGGGCGGGAAGTGAGTGGGAACTGGGGGAAGGAGGTGGGTGGGAATTGGGTGTAGAGTGGGTGGGATGGGGGTGGGAGTTGGAGGGAAAACCCATCAGCAAAGTTCGATTTCTGGGTTCTACTTGGAATTATATATTTTACTCCTTCAAAATAAGTCAGCTCAACGGTTTACAAGCTAAAAACGATGATCTACGAAATGCTTACTCAGTAATGTCTGACATAGAATCCTACGCAGGGTTCGGAATAGCTCGCTAGCGATGGAGCCACAGCTCAGGATCCAGCAACTGGCATTCGGCTGACGACTTATTAAATTGCGAAATAAAATGCCAAAGAGGATCAAAAATAGTAATAATGAAAAACGTTAATGTCAATCAAGTGGAAAATCATGCCAGGATCAGTAATAAGACAGCTAAATACTCAAGAAACTACTTTCACCACCCCAAATTTTAGATTTTATAAAATGTATTAAATTAATTTTGTGTGTTACAAATAAAAGTGTGAGCGGTTGGTAATTTTTGAATGTTACAAACAATGTGGTTTTATAAAAATTATTTTTCGCAATGGCGGTTCGCTTTTCTGATATAAGGTTCCTGCTCTTTAAAGAAAAGCTCTTTCCCGAAGGGGCACGGCTTGTCGGAGTGTCCAGGTTGGGGAGCTCGCCCTAGATTAAAGATCGTAATTGTGTTTGTTTTCCACCATTTTAAAGGATCAAAGTCATCTTCAGTTCCTCTCCGTTTTTTAGTTTTAATTACCCGTCCCCGCTAGTTTTTAATTACCCGCAAGGATTTCATAGTATACATGCAAACACAATGCAAGAACGTGTTGATTTTTGATATGGGCCGTTTCGTTGGTTCTATGTTCTTCCATGGAAGTTATTTGGGCCAAATCATACCTTTGCTACCAGTTAAAACATATTTGAACTCAGCTGTCCTCCAACGCGTTTCAGCGACCTTTGCTGCCTTCTTCAAGAACAAATGTGGGGCATCAAAGGCATCCTCATTCAAATACTCGCCTCGCGACAATCCAAATAATGGCTCTCCCTAATAGTTTCACTCTGGAATGCAAAGGGCATTCCTCGCCACAAAGTGGAGTTGTCAAAATTTCGCCAAGACAACAAAATCAAGATATGCATTTTACGGCACACATCATTGGTTAAGGCCCATGGCAAGGCTAGAATCCCTAGTCAGAAACCGCATTAAGCATTACCCAATACCGAGATTTTCGGAAAACTTCTTACACGCCACATCAATATGTGTAGAATCGAAACGAGGCAAAATCACCTTGTCGGCGTTTTATTGTCCGCCACGCTTCGCAATATCACTGGGGTTCGAGACTGACTAATCCAAAAGGAAAGCAACTCCATAGCCTTCTCCACAAAGCATAAGCATAAGGCAGCTAACCCTGCTGCTACATTGGAGAAAATTATCGCCTACAGAGCATCAGAATTTCCCCTATGCAGAGCACATGCAAGCATAAAGCCACCTGCTAAGGTAGACACGCCTTTGAGGGACCAGAGGGAAGATGGAAGATAAAATGTTTTCCAGCCGAACCCACCAACCCCATGCATATACACTGCCATTGATTCCTAATGCCATGAGACATACCCAATCAAAAAGTTCAATCGCTTCAAATAAAATATGTAATCAGAGAGACTTAATGCTAAAAAAGCATAGGATATGATCTTATTACGCCTATAATGATCCGGGAACTTCCAAGTCCTGCCATTAACATATATCTCAAGAATCTTTAATGGAAAAAAATGTGAATACTTCCCACTCAAGTGGAAAAAATCTAAAAGCACAATGATTTCCGAAACCAGGAAAGGATAAAAATAAAGCGTCATCCTTATAGACCCATAAGCCTTCTACCTTACATATCAAAAGTATTTGATCAACTTCGCGAAATTTATACGCATGCACAAAATATAATTCCTTCACATCAATTTGGGTTTCGATCAAAACACG
>JAEIFU010004137.1:0-19150 GCA_018904235.1 Lordiphosa stackelbergi | reverse complement strand
ATACCGCAAAAGTGTTTTCAGTGTATGCCACCAATTTTTCTATTTAATTGTGATTCGTGAGCTCCGAACCGAACCATTTTTGAGGGGTTTCTAGCTGTATTAAAAGTTTTTTAAGAGGGATTCTCCACGGTGCAACAATTTTTGTTCGAATTTTTTGAATTTTTTAAGTAGTTAAAATATTTGAGAATATTGCCCTTGAAAGGATTTTTTTATAATTAGAAATACTTTAGACGATTTAGACTTTTTTTGTCGAATAAAACAAGACATTTTAAATACTTCAAACCTTTAACGCCACGTTTTCGAAACCACGTTTTCGAACTGGCGGCCATGATATTCTCCAGTTACAGTAAATCAATTTTGATGAAAACGAAATGAAATCGACGCAGAATTGTCACCATTTTGGCCTGAACCTCAATCATAATTTTAAAATTTTTGTGCTATTTTTATTTTTCACTCAACTACAAAAAAGGCCCAAAATCGATTTTTCATTGTTTAATGGCCGCCATTTTGTCAAAAAAGGATACATCGGTCGGAAAATGTGTTTAATTTAGAAAAAATTTTGATTTTAATGCTAGCGTTCTTAAACTCTGATATTTCAAACCATTTGCAAGGGTATAAAAACTTCAGCACAGACGGAGTTAGCCTTGCCTTTTTGTTTAAGTTTATTTTAATCTGTTTGTAACACAATAAATAAAAAAAGATTCGGAGAAACGCATTGCGTTTTCAAATAGGATTTTTTTTAAAAAACGTCCAAAAACATCCTCGACATGGAGAATCCCCCTTAAAGCAAGGTCCGAGTACTTTTCGCTATTCACAACCGACTCGAGCCGAACGCATGCCAAGAGAGCAAACAGCTTTTTAGTAGGTCAGCGCTAGTTTGGCCTGCTGCAAAAGATTCTCTTCTTTACCATTTTCTATTGATCTCTGTTACATTTTGCAGGTGTGGGCGTTATGATGCTTTTGGTTTTAACCATTGAACGCTATGTCTCCGTTTGCCATCCCGGCTTCACACGACCCGTCATGGGTCCACCGGGGTAAGTCCGAGTCTTGTCACGCCGTCTGCACTCAATGATCCCCTTTCCCCGCCTTTGATCTCTTTGCAGTGTGGTCGTTTTTCTCACCTGTTTCGTCACCTTCATCATCTACCTGCCGAGTATTTTCCGTGGCGAGCTGATCAAGTGCATGCTGGCCTCGAGTGATGTGTACGTTTACCTGCGACGGGATAACACGATCTATCAGCAAACGCTGTTCTATCGCGTGTACAAGATCATGCTGGAGGTGATTTTCAAATTGATACCCACCGTGGTGATCGGTGGTTTGAACCTAAGGATCATGCTGGTCTATCGCAGCACCTGTGAGCGACGCAGACAGATGGTTCTGACCCGTGCCAATGTCCACTACGTGAAGGACGACGATCCGCGCAAGTTTGCCGAGGAGCGCCGTCTGTTTCTGCTGCTGGGCAGCACTTCGATACTGTTCCTGGTGTGCGTCTCGCCCATGGCCATTCTGCACATGACCATTGCCTCGGAGGTGTATCCGAGTTTCCCGTTTCAGGTGTTCCGGGCCAGTGCCAATTTGCTGGAGCTGATCAACTATTCGCTGACCTTCTACATCTACTGCCTGTTCAGCGAGGACTTCCGCAATACGCTGATGCGCACCATCAAATGGCCCTGGCTGAAGGGCAAGTTCTGTCATCAGGTCGATCAGGAGGTGAGTGCTAGCCCACCGGCCACCGCTGCCACCGCTCCGCCCCTGACCCAGTCCTCCCAACTCCCACTTCCAGACCAGCTGCACCCGGAAAGGTGTGCCAATGGTGCGATTTGATAAGTTGGGCCAACCGCTCAATCGTCAGCATCACCACATTACGAACACCACCTCGGGCCTGGGACGATCCAGCAGTATCTAATACCACTCCCACACCTCATCCCTCTCCACCCCCGCCCCCTCATCAAAATTGGCATTTATCAGCAGGCAAAGCTGAGGAAATATCAAAAGCAAAAACCAAAAAAACGAAGAAGAAAAAACTAAAGAGTTCATGTGTTCAACATAGAAGATCCTCGAAAGCGAGCTAATCCAACGAGATGAATGTAAATGTGCGTGTTTTTTTGGTTAGATTTAAGGGAACAGCTCCTAGTCCTAAAATATACATAAATAAATAAATTTACTTAGCTGAAATATGAAAATATACGCATATAAATTAAGTGTTCCATAGCAAATGAAGAAACTTGAAACCGATTAAAGAATGTGATGAAACTGCAGGCTGGCTAAAAATCGCGAACCAAGTGAGAGGTGGGGTTTTGATAAGTGTTGAATTGGCCCAGTTAAGAATGCGTGAAAGTGGCCAATCAAGCTATGCAGCTTAAATTGAAAGACAACTTTTAGTTAAAAACGTTTTGAAAACTGGAAGTGAATTTTGAATGAATTTTTAAAATATGGCAGAAAAGTATTTTCTTAGAACCCCAATGGTACCCTAGCCGCGACTCTTCTTAAGAGTCGTTTACTCTCCGTTTTTCAGATCAGTTTCGAGTCATTTGGGAATATTTTTCGAGTAGTTTTTTAACGAGCCACCTTTTGAGCAAATGCATAAGTCATTTCAGAGTCTTCCTTAAATCGCACCTAAAACTAATCTGTTTTTAATCATCAAAAGGTCTCGAATAAGACTCGCCAAGGTGATTATTGTTAAAACGATCTTCCAAATGCTAGGTGGATAAGACCTCTAAGCTCTCAATTCCACTTCCGCGATTTGAAGCAAAAGCACTTCCGCTTAAATATTGGAGTTAAAAATATTGGGAAAAGGGAATTAAAAAAAAGGGGGAAATTTTCCACTTTCAATTAAAAAACCTTCTCTTTGCCTGCGCAATTATCTCGCTTTTTTCTTGTAAATTAAAACCGAAACGAATAACGGTTTGGGTTACGGTTACTGTTTTGGCCGATCGTTTTTTTCCGGTTACGGTTATATTACGGTTGTGGGATATCGGTTACGGTTCGGGTTACGGTTATTAACGTAATTCTGTTTCGGGTTTCGGTTACGGTTACGGTTATTAGTATAAAATATCACTTTGACAAATCATGCAGACAAAAACGGGCCCATTTATAATCCCATTTATTCAGTAAATGTACTAAGTTCAAGCTTATACTGAAGTATTTTCGCCCATTTTAAAGTTTAATATTATAAGTTTTAAACAAAAGATAGGAAACCATTTCACAAAAGTTTCATGTTAAGTTTAATTAGATAAATAAACATTGGTCAACGTTTATACTATTTGCCGTTATGTACCTTCATGAAACAATTGTTTATTCTCAGAAATGACATCTTAATCGAGATTATAATTAGATCTAAGTAGCATAAAAGCATTTACAGTTTGATAGTCCAAGCGACCCCAGCGAGGATTTATTATAAATTCTACTCCTGAAAACAAAGATCTGGATATATTGTTGAATTTTTTTCCCACCGTTCCAATTTGTCTACCTTGCTAAGCCATCTTTTTGTGTTAGAAACATATTTTGAATGAAGATGTCAGATTATTGTTAAACTGTTGCAAATTTCCGACTAACTTGGTTTTGGAATGCTTTCCCCTGATAATTGAATTAAATTATTGTTGTCCATTATTTGATTGTGCAGTTTTTAAAACAACATTGAATCCAGATAGAATAAAAATCACCAAAGACTAACAGTTCGCTATGCATTCTTGTTGATGCATCTTTTGCTGGTGCTAAAACCGTTACAATTTCGCTAATCTTGTCCCACAGTTTAGGTTACAAAAAAAAATCAAAATTAGCTGCTGCCAAATTTGAGCCGAAGTCGTGCATTTTTGGATCGGCTAAACTAGCCAGCATCCAGTGTAATATCACATATGTTTAACGAAAAATTAGGAGGGTAAAGATAATGGTTAGCTGCACTCACTCTTTCTCGTTCGCTCTCTTTTCTTTGTGCCCGTCAGCAAAAGTGCGGCGCAATGTATGTATGTCAAATGTTCAATGTGCATACATCAAATAAATTCTGGGGCAATAAAGAATAACAGCAGCGAGTTATGTCAAATTTGACATTTTAATACGAAAGGCTTCCCCAGTACCAATTCTATATGGTGTCAAAATTTCACGGAAATCGGATAAGTGGTTACAAAAGATATAATGGTAAATCAAAACAACATAGGTCTGAAGAATTATAAATAACTTGTGTTATGTCAAAATGCTTAAATAAAAATATATTTTTCTTTATTTGAGCCCATAACTCTAAGCAGCACAGATCAAGCTCATTTTGTCCAGAACTAACTGTTTTCGGGATCAGCGGGTCAATTTACTTTAGAAGAAGTTTGTTGCAGTTTTGAGGAGAAATGCTGTCGAGCAGTGTTATCGGTGAAAAAGTTAATTGATTGTGACAGCCAATTGCTGCCAAGAATTGTCATTTTTCGAGTTTTGGTTCAAAATATACGTGCTTGTTAATGTAAATGTAATGTAAAATTGGCTATACAGCTCCTCAATGGGGCTAAAACCAAGCTTCTCTCAATCTCTTGGCGTGTGTGCTTTTTTTAAATTTTTCGCACAAGAGAAAAGGACCCTAACGCGCCCGAATACGAACGGAAGGATTTGAGAATTTGCGTTTTGTTTTCATGTGGCTGGATTGCCCAACAGCTGGCGCCAATAGCTGGTGAAGGTGATCGTATGTGTTAAAGCTATTTACGTGTTCAAGGGCCCATAATTATATGAAGAAACAGTCGAATGAAGTTGGCATGTTTAAGCCGTTTGTTTATTTAATTCTCAGCTACGTTTTGATCTTCCTTAGTCAATTTCGTTACAGTTTTTAAGACAAAGTTAAAAAACAGTACAAAATGTGAGGAAAACATAATGAATTTACGACATTTTTGTAATTTTGGGTTTAAAGATGTGACTATTGTGACTTGTTACTTAAAAATGTTTTTGTAAGCCAAGTCAAGAGCAACAACTTCCTTAAAGATATGGAGTTGCAAATGTAAATCAAAAGAAGAAAACTTCAAAGTGCAGTAAATAGAAAACGGCAGCTAACCAGACCAAACCCAGACAGGGTTTTTATATTACCACCATCCCCTTTCAGAATTTTTTGGTCTCGACCGTATCAAAATATGTCCAGTAGGTAACAGCCATCTATCAACAAGTCTTGGGGGCGATATGACATTTTGTTCCTTTGGAGTATTTATGTCCGTTGTAAGACATTATAGCTTTGCCGTAAATTCAATGATAAATTAACGGGTAACTTGTGAGAAATCGGAATTAGGTTGGCAATTCAAAGTTGCCACAGATATTGTTGCACTTTACTTCAATTTCCAAAATATTCAGAGCAAACTAAATTGTATGGATTTGCAGGCAATCCGTACGAGTTACGAATTCAAATTTTTTGACAATTTTTATGAAAGTTTAAAATTTTACAAAAAGTTGTGACACTCTTGTAAAGATCAAATAAAGCCAATAAATGCTTAAATTAACAAATTGTTGGTTGTTTGACAACCTTGAATTAGATAAGCCCGTTATTCCACAAAGCTTGAGCACTGTTTCTCTGGTTGAACTGAGAGCTTCTAGGCCAAGCCAAGCTTCTCTCAAAAAGTGCTATTCACTATGATATGTTAAAGACTGATTTCATATAGCACATTTAGCGGAATGGCATAGATGTTGAGGCATTTGACCAAAAGGCAACAAGAACTAGGTTCAAATCACAGTTGGTAAAGTAAAACAAAAACCTATTTGATTTGTGAAGCAAGTTGTATTTTATAAAATAAAACCGTTTCATACTTTTTGGCTTTTCCTTAAGGAACACAACTTGTGTCATATATTTGGGGTCAACATTATGTCAATATGTTAACATTAATGTTAATGCTTTGTTAATTAATACATGTTAAGGCTTTCAAACACTTCTCCCCTGTGGAAGAGCTATATCGAAGTCGAAAAATTATTTTTTTCCATTTGTTAAGCTTGCTTTGTCGCTGAGACTTATTGTGCTTGCTTCATACGCAAAGACTTGAAATCAATGTCAATTTAACTTCAGAAGACGGTTACATTTCTCCTTGGTTATCCTAGAAGAGCGACGCAAACCAGCTCCGACCTACTTCATCGACCGCTGGCCAGCGACTGAAAAGCTGTTTGCTCTCTTGGCACAAGCCTCGGTGTGAATAGCGAAATGTGTTCGGCTCCTGTGGGCCAGGCATGGCAATTGCTCTCCCATATTAATTCAAATTTCCACTTTCAATACTTCCTTACTCAACTTGGACTCGCGATCGTTTAGCATTGTGGAATGCCCTAGCCAAGAGCTTCAAATGATTCTACAAGAATATATATCCACATATACGTATAGAAAATTAACCAAGCAGTACACTACCAATATTTGACTTCTTATAAACAAAACATACAAACAATATATGTGAATGTAATACTTAACCACTTGCAAAACCGACATACAAACACACATATATACACTATATAGATGGCCATGTGAATGTTCGAGCTGGTATACTCTAGTTTTAGATGCATTTCCCTTCCCCACCACCACCCCTCTTCGACAAGAATGACAGACAAAAGACATGAATTGAGATATATATGTATACAATATACACAGACAGACATACAAAATAAAAAAAAAAACCAAATACTCTTGAAAGTAAATCAATGTGAATGATATTTATGTAAACCGATGTATTTATATAGACGTAAATATATTTATATATACATATAGATCGATGGAAGATTGAAGATTGATGATGATATTTTAGCATTTAAGTGCGTGCAAGTAAGGAAAAGTAAACCCTTCGTCTGACGAAATTGTTAAATTAATTATACTTAATTAAATTAATTCATTATTTATGCCCATTGAAAAGTTTAAGGTTCCCCCCCCCCCTTCCCCTCAAAAAACTTGCCGCACGCGTAGCAAAAAAAAAAACAACTAAATGTGTGTACCTAGATATTAAAAAAACGCAGCAAACTGTGCAACTATTATACAACCAGAAACAACAACAAACAGTTTAACTAAATACTTACAAACAGATATATATAAACCATAGAGTTTACAGACATTTGGTTTTGATTTTTTTTGTTTTTTGCTGAGCACAGCTCAAAGGAGTAGAAGAAGAGGACACCAAGACGAATATTGAAAAAAAATAACACAAATTTAATCCCACAGTTAATTGAGACAACATGAAAAAGGAAAATACAGCCAGCTAGTGAGACAGAGAGAGAGAGAGAGAGAAGTATATAAAACACTAACTAACTAACAGTAAAGCAGCATTACAAAAAAAAATATACAATATGCATAAACAATTTTAATTGGTGTCAATAATGTTCAATAAATAAATGCAGAAAAAATACTGAAAATTTTATACAAATTTCATTGGGATGGAAGTGACCGAAACAATTAATGAAAAAAAACAAGTAAGAGCGTTGCAGTCATGTGGCCCGACTCCGAAATACTCTGTACAATTGAGCACACACAAACGATAACTCAAACACTCACGCACACACCCACCTGTGCCCACGTACACAAAATGTGCTCCCCTAACTCTCACAAACAAAATTGTTTCGTGCATAGCTTTGGTATTTTTGCTTGGATCTTATTGCGCTTTTCAGAATGGATAGATATAAGTCCTAAGATAATATATATTGCTTTGACCGTTTTTTTGCGGTTTAAGGGGGATGGGGGGGAAATTTTGCAAATCTGAAACAAACTCGATCTGGGTACGAAATGTACATAACATGCAAAAATTTGTGGCTCTATCTCTTAAAGCCTCTGAGATCGCGCGAACAGTAGGGTTGTCGATATTTTTCAATATATCACTATCGATAATATCAAAAATCTAATTTTTCAATATCGATATTTGATATATCGGGTCTTAAAAAAATCTATATATCGATATAATCTAAAGCTGAAGAAAACTGAAAAGTTTTTAGAGAACGCCTTCACCAAATGACCATTTCTAGTGGCCGTTATATCTTATCTTTCAAATGGGATAACTTTAAGACTTAAATGATTTAATTTTCTGAAACTAAAGGGTGATTTTTTAGCTATTATCTTTTTTGGCAATACTGGTTTAAACAGCTCACGCACGTTTCGTGTTTTGTTTCACTGTCAAACATCTTCAGTTTGGTCTATAATTTAACCATGAATCGTCTTACAAACGAACAACGCTTGCAAATTATTGAATTTTATTATCAAAATGCGTGCTCTGTTAAGAAAGTTCATCGCGCGCTTCTTCCATTTTATGGTCAGTTTAATCGACCCACTGAAGCGGCTATTCGGGCTATTGTGACTAAATTTCGCACCAAATTTACATTGTTGGACATTAAACCACCAACACGCTTACGTAGAGTGCGAACTGAAGAAAATATCGCAGCTGTATCGGCCAGTGTTAACGATTCGTCGCCGTTCGCAGCAATTGGGCCTCTGTTACTCAACAACGTGGAAAATTTTGCGGAAGGATTTAGGTGTGAAGCCTTTCAAAATACAGCTGGTGCAAGAATTGAAGCCGAACGACCTACCGCAACGTAGAATTTTTGGTGAATGGGCTCTTGGAAAGTTGGCCGAAGATCCACTTTTTACCGAAAAATTGTGTTCAGCGACGAAGCTCATTTTTGGCTCAATGGGTACGTAAATAAGCAGAATTGTCGATTTTGGAGTGAATATCAGCCAGAAGCATTGCAAGAGCTACCAATGCATCCAGAAAAAGTCACAGTTTGGTGCGGTTTATGGGCTGGTGGCATCATTGGACCGTACTTCTTCAAAGATGATGCGAATCGTAACGTAACTGTGAATGGTGAGCGCTACCGTGAGATGATATCCAACTTTTTTTTCAACAAGACGGTGCCACATGCCACACAGCACGCGCAACAATGGACTTATTGAGAGGCGAGTTCGGTGAACATTTTATTTCACGTTCGGGACCGGCCTTTAGACTATTTTTTGTGGGGCTATGTTAAAGCTCATGTCTATACAGACAAGCCCGCTTCAATTGACGCATTGGAAGACAACATTGAAGCATTTATTCGTAAGATACCGACCGAAATGTTGGAAAGAGTATGCCAAAATTGGACTAAGCGGATGGACCATTCGAGGCGCAGTCACGGTCAACATTTGCATGAAATAATCTTCAAACATTAAATTATATTGACCGTACTATCGATTTAAATAAGATTTCATGCATTTTTCTGAATTTTATGTGTTTTTTTTTAAACTTTCTTATAGCTCTTAAAAAAATCACCCTTTAGATTATAGTTTTGGGGGGTTCATTTTGTATTGGCGGAAAAAAATCTTTGAAAAATTCTTAGAAAATTTCTCCGAAAACCCATGGATCTAATATGAATTCCTAGCCTGCGCAAATCGCTTCCCCAACAACAAGAAGGATTTTACTTTCGAGCAAGACTGAATAGATAGATAGATATTTTTTTTTTCATATTTATATACATTGCTCGTAGCTGCAGATTAACTTACATGTTCAAGAAATAAACATTTATAAAGCTTGGTTTGTAACCGTCAGCTTTTCTTCTGTTGTTTAAACAACGTTTCCAAGTATTATAGATTTATCTATTATAATTTTTACATTTAAAACTCTTCATAAATAATAATTTTCCTATATACATATTATAGCCCCCTCAGTAAATCTAGCCAGATTCTTCCATCCCATTTCTCAATTTAATGCTATGACTACCTCTTCTGTTGTAAGTGTGCTTTTCACAAACCAACACAGACGAAATTCTCTTCGGACAGGGCATCGTCCTACAAAATGCTGGATGTCTTCCAACTCCTTGCTGTTGCAAAGTGAGTATATGCCACCGACCATAGCAGATCACCTCTCGCCTTCATTATCCAGGTTATGTCCGTTGGTCGGAACAGCTCGTTGCAGTATGACGGTCCTACTTCATGGTTTAAATCTTTATATATTCTCAATGCGCCGCCTAAGGCCTTGAGTAAATGTTGGCTTCGGCTCCCTTCTTTCAGTGCGGCGAGAAGCTGTATGTTGCTTTCGATCCACCCAGCGTGCGATGCGTTGCTCTCAAGAGTAACCCCATTTTGCCCACACAAGTTTTAAAGTTTAGAAAACCATTCCAAGTTATTGCGCATCATTTTCTTAGCCAGGACATGCGAAAGTCGAGATTCTTCATATTCAAATAGTGCTCGTGCCAAGTATTTATGATGAAGCGTTAAGCTGTAAATGTGCCCAGCTTCTAGTCCTGCTTCTATTGCTAAAATATAATTCGGCGTATAGTCTGGCAGCTTAAATATCCTATT
This sequence comes from Lordiphosa stackelbergi, assembly GCA_018904235.1. Taxonomy (NCBI): domain Eukaryota; kingdom Metazoa; phylum Arthropoda; class Insecta; order Diptera; family Drosophilidae; genus Lordiphosa; species Lordiphosa stackelbergi. The sequence goes on along the minus strand of JAEIFU010004137.1, from coordinate 8,907 downwards.
TAATAAAGTAGCGTTGCAATTGATCTGCCTCGTCGCTTATTTCTCCTCCCCTTTTTTGAGCTCCGTAGCACTGCACCGTTCTGCTGATGGCGTTGAATATTTTCCATTTTGCAGTTAGATTTAGGGTTCCCTTGTTAAAGAAATTTGCTCACACTGAGTTTATACTCGCTTTCGCTTCTCTCGTTCTTGCTGCTACATGTTTTTTGAAATTCATTGTTGGCGTCAAAACAACTCCAAGGTATTTGTACTCCTGTACTACCTTCACCAGTTCTGCCTGAAATGTCCAATTTTCTAATGCTGACAGCCTGCCTCCTTTTCGGAACACCATGATCTCGGACTTCGTTTTATTCAGTTCCATGCCCCACAGTTTAGCTCCAGTTTTTCAACCATTTGTTGAAGTGTTGAGGGATTATCCTGATTACAATTTCATCTGCATATAATAACAGCCTTATGTTGGTGTTCTCAATGTATAGGCCACCTCCTATGTGCTCGTGAAGATCGTCCAGGTACAGCGCAAAGAACAATAATGATACAAGACACCCTTGTTTTACGCCATTCATTGTTTGAAAACTCTCCGAAAGTTCTTCTTCTGTCCAGTTTGCGAGTATATTTTTCCTATACATCGAATCATCTTAGTCGACACTCCTTGCCGTTGTAGCTTGTATAGAAGAAGTTGACGAGGTACTCGGTCATAAGCAGCCTTGAAGTCAACAAAGTAAGCATAAACTTTTTTCTTCTCCTCGAAATTGATTTGTACAATGGAGGCCAAGTTTGATAGAAAATGTTGTCAACCGTTGAATATCCGCGTCGAAAACCAGCTTGGAAAATTCGTTAAGTTTATTGTGCTTTTCTACCCACATTGTTTAGCCTGGTCGTCAGTATACTCATTAGAAACCACGATGTTTGAACAATATATAGGGATACTTCTCAAAGTTGGATATTTGAAAAAATTGATAATTTTAATTTGCCGCTCATTAAGTTTTTTTCAATCTTTACCTTAAAAATGGGTCGTCTGATATTGGCAGGATGGGGTATCTTACGAACATTTGCCCTTGGCATCAAAATCGGATGAAAAAAAGGGTAACTCTGAAATCTGAAACCTGAGAAGTTTTATGGTAAGATTGAAAAAAAATGAAGAAAGGCAGCAAGAAATTAAATATCACAAAATTTTTCAAAAATCCAACGGGGGTTATAACTTCGTCATTTAATTGAATTTAAACAACTGTCGTTTTTAAGAAATAATTTTGTTATCTGTAAGATTGTTTCAGATATCGATTTGTAGACCAGAGAAAGAGAATGGCGTAACTTAAACCTTTTCCCAAAACAAAACTGAAAATTTAGTATATCTCAAAACCGTTTACTTTCCACATATCTGAGAGCAGATTTAAAGGTGAGGGAATTTTACAATAGATCAACTATTCCAGGATCAAAAGTTGTTGCATAGTGTTATTTACATCCCTCTTTTTATGAATTGGGAAAATTATAATTTTTTAATTCAACTTTTCTCAAGGCTCGTGCCACTAAGTTCTCTATTGTATATAAGCATCTCGATGGGGTCATTTTTAAAAACTCTTAGGGGACTCTGTCCTCTCCTGGAGCTTTTTTTGGCTGGGTTTAGGCAAGTGCTATTTTGAGTTGCTCCATTGTGATCGTTATATATAGGTCTGGATCCTCAACATAGGTCAGTGCATATTGAATAATCATAGCGCTTTGTTCAGGGTTAAGAAGGTTTTCGAAATGAATTTCAAATTCCCTTGCAGCAATTTCGGTCCCTATTTTTGGGGCAATTCTTCTGATTTCTCTGGCTATCTTTCCTTAATTTTTCTCAGATTTATTCGTGCTTCAAGGCCGTGGTCATAGTCGAGTTTACTTTTACACACACAACCTTGCACTCCTGTTGAGCCGTTACATAAGCCCGTTTTTCTTCTGCCAACCCTGATTTTCTGAAGTCGGTATTTTCTTATAGCATTTCAATTGAACCATCTGTTGTTAAATTATATATATATTAGTATTTTGATTGCGGATGTTATGTCCTTAATAGTTAAGTCGTGCTCTTAAATTTTCTGGTCCCTAACGCGTTTTTAACCCATTTTCCTGAAATCGTTCTCATTTTGACAGGACTGAATAAAACAATTTTATTTATTATACTTAGAAATCGCACTTCTACGAAGAAATAACTTTTAAGAGAGGAAAATCTATGGCGAAATACCGGAATTGGAGGAATTTATTTTCGACCCATGGTTTCTGGGTAAAATTTCGCGGAGATTTCGTTTTTATACTCTGTACCGAGGGAACATAGAGTATATTAAGTTTGTGCAAAAGTATGTAACAGGGAGAAGGAATCATTTCCGACCCTATAAAGTATATATATTCTTGATCAGCATCAACAGCCGAGTCGATATAGCCATGTCCGCCTGTCCGTCTGTCCGTACGTCCGTATGAACAAACAGACCCAGAGATGGTAAGAGTTAAAGGTTTGACATGTATGGGACAAATACTTCTTATACTTGCAGGCAGATCTTAATTATTTTTTTTTTTGCCACGCCCCCTCCCGCCCCCGCAATTTGGAAAAAACGTCATATCTTCCACAGTTTTGTAGATAGAGGGTTTGTTCCTTCTAGAGTTAGTTAGTCATTAGCAATATGTATCGATTTGCCGAAGAAATGATAAAGATCGGATGAGCGGTTCTCAAGTTATGAGCAAATTAGTGAATCACCAAAGAGAGAGAGAGAGGGAGAGAGGGAGAGGGAGAGAGAGACAGAGAAACATAGAGATGAGCGCAGCTGCAGCACTGCATTCAGCTCTTACTCTAGGTACAGAGTATATTATAGTCGGGCTTGACCGACTTTCTCACTTGTTTCTATACGTTTTGTGCAGAACAAAATCGACAGTCTTGTTACGACAATTTTGCTTCTGCAATTACCATATTAATTTTTTCTGATATGGGCATTTCCAAAAAAAGGTCCACCAGGGCCAAAAAAATTAAAGTGGCTAAAAACAATATAATTGATCAATTTTTATGGGGGAAACAATCAAAATTAAACTAAGTTAGCTAATCTTACATTTACTGATAACCCAATTGGATATATTCGGTTTCACGGCCGTGCTAGCGCGATTTTTTCTCATTTGACATTAAATTTGCTTAATTTTTGGAAAAAAATGACTATAAATTACATGTACTTTCGCTATCTAAAATCTTTCTGATGGTACAAAGGGCTATACAAGAATCCATAGAAACCAAGACAAACTATGGCAATGCAATTAACTGCAAGTATTTGCTTCGCATTATAACAGAAACCACATTAATATGATGATGGAAAAAATGTCACGTTCGACATGTCACGTATCGACAAGAGATAAATATTTTTATAAAAAAATGTGCTCAAGATTTTTTAAATCCAAATAATATACATTTCAAAGAACTATTCATTCATGAGATATTAAAAACTATTTGGGTTTAGTTATTGTGTTAGGTTTCACTAAACTTTGTCTTTATATAGCTGCTCATAAAAACCACTTCTGTTTTGTCACGTTCGAATAGCTCCAAATTTTTTTTTTTATTTTCGAATCTCATTTCCTATATTATTTACTTTTAGTTTAAATTATTGTTATAACTATATTTTAAAATATAAAATAAAAAAAAATTTAAATTTATTTTTATTTTTTTTTTTTTTTTAAAGGTTTCGGCGGTTCCGGTTTTAGAGAATAGAAATACCCATATATGTCGTTTATAAAAATATCGGTAATCGCCTATATCGGCACAAAAAATACCATATGGGAATAACCCTTATCGATATATCGATAAAAAATTGACAACCCTAATTGGACCTCCTTTTAATGAACTTTACCAAGTTTCGGCAATAAATTCAATAAGATTAGGTAATAGCGTACCTCGTACAATTCAAAGCGGAGAGTGGGCTGTGTGAGCTGCATTTAGTTTTAGTAAAATTCAGTCAGCAATTCAATCCCTGGACATCACACTTTTGGTGCTATTTTAATGTAATAGTAAAAGTTTCTTATTTAAAATTAACATTTTAAGAAGTTACAAATTCTGGACTTTTGTGCTTCAGTGTACTTTTTGGGCACATCTGTAACCCGGACTTACAATGTGGTTAATTTCTACCAAAAAAATGACCAGCTTAGCTAAATAAAAATCAACTCAAATTATTCGTTGCGATTGTGGGATTCTGACAGAGCAGTCTGTTCCGTGGGCCACATGCTGCTGCAGCGAAAGTGTTGCCGTTGTATGCGAGGAGTGGCTGCTATTTTTGGATGCCACATGTGTTGGCCAAAGGCATTGTAATGAGAGCAGAAAATAGAACTCCACTTGAGCAATGGCTCATAAAGCGAAGTTGAAGTTTGGCGCGCAATGTGCCACGCACACACACACACACACATACAGGGAGTTATGTTTTATTTTTAATCTTTACCAAAAACAAAATAACAAATCACACACTCTCTGCCTCTCCCGGCTTCTCTCTCTTTCCCTCGCTGTGTCTCCTCGTAAGAACTCATATAAGATGCAGCATATTTTCAGAATTTTGGACAGTCTCTGCCAGCCACTCGCCGTGTCAAGTTCGAAAATTAATTTAATCCAAATGGGAGTCATTTACAAAATATTGAAACAACAACGTCAACAGCATCGCAACGGCCTGAATATGGATGTCAGCTTAAGCACGAGCACTAAATGCAAGGTGCAAGCGGTTATTAAGCAGCGACAGCAGCAACTGCACTTGCAGGAGGAACAGGAGGAACACGAGCAACCGGAACTGGAATTGCAACAGGAACAGGAAACTTTGGCGGAGCAGCAGCTGCAGCAGTTGTGCCGATTTTTGGCCGAGAATGCGGCACGCAAAAAGGTAAGGGTCAAGTTTGAATGCGGTTTATGGAAATTTTTCACGAAAAATTTAAAAAAAAATCTTTAAAAAATTTAAAAATTATAAAGCAAAACAATACATTTTTTAAATTTAGAGAGAAAAGAAACAGATTTTCAAAAATTTCATGAAAATTATTTTATTATTTTGATGATTTTTGAAATTTTTAAAATTATTAAACAAAACTAAAATAAAACTCTTTTGCATTTAAAAATTATAAAGCAAAACAATATTATTTGCTTCTATTTGAAATGGAAAGAAAAGAAATCGATTTTCAAAATTTGTCCAGAATTATATTTTAGTTTCTAGAGGTTTTTTGAAAATTTTTGAAAATTATTAAACAAAACTAAAATTAAATTCTTTTAGCTCTATCTTTTATCATGTTCGAAATTTAAAAGTTTCGAAATTTTGAAAATTTAAAAAAGTTCAATTAGTTTTTTTAATAATACATGAAACAGATTTTCCAAAACTTTAAGAAAATTATTTTTTTTTATATAAACTGTTTGAAATTCAAATAAATAAAGAAAACTGGGTTTTAAAAGCTTTAGCATAGCTTTCGAAAATTTTTTGATATTTTCGAATTTTCCTAGTTCAATTACAAAAAATTTTAAATAATAAGAAACTGATTTTCAAAAATTTTATGACATTAAATTTTTTTAGACTTATCAATTAAAAAAAAAAAAACTTGTTTAATCCCCTAATATAAATATTTCACTTTTAATTTTCTTCATATTAACAGTGTCAAAAACTTTTTGACATTTACGAATTTATAAAAAAAGCTTATATGTTCTTAAAAGAAAATGGAAAGGAAATAGGCTTAAACATTTTTTTAAGTTGTTGGTTAGCGCCCTTTCTAATTGTAGAATTCGATGCTTGCTGGCTCGAGGTCAAGAAGAAAAAACTCAGTTTGTGTTTCTTTTTTTAAAACTTAATATTTAAAAATATTCAATATTTTCAAAATTGAAAAACTCTACTTCAAGTGAATGGAAACATGGTCTTAAGACCATAACATAAATATTTTTTAAACTAAACTAAAAGAAAAATATTCAAAAATGTTAATAAAGAATTTATTTTGAATTTCACGTTTTCGAAATGTGAATTGCAACTTTTATATTTAAAAGAAAAGAAAACGTATTTAAAAAAAATTTGATTTTAATTTTTAAATTTTAAGCATTTCCTAAATATTCAAAATTTTTCAATATATTGAAATATTATTACAAAATTACCAATTGTTTATTTTCTCATCTTCTTTTCCAGCGTCAGCGTCTCAAACTGCAATATTCATACGATTTGGAACCAGATCAAGAACAACTCATGCCCTCTCAACCGCCTTCACCAGCTCATGATATGGACCTAGACCTAATCGATCATTTTCAACACACAACAACCACAACGTCTACATCAACCTCAACAACCACAACAGTTGTTGCCCCACGTGATAGCATTCTACTCAAGATACGTCATCAGATCTTTGAACGCAAACGTCAGCGTCAACGTCAATTGGCTGAGTTGGTGCAGCAAAGATTGGTGGTCTGGCGACCCTGGTAGCTATCTTCAAGGAGAGAGACAAAGAGAGAGAGAGAGAAGATATTGATTCTCAACTGAAACTAGTCTTAGTAACTTAGTTTTAAGGATGATCGTCTACGTGTATTATTCCTATACTGCTGTGTGATGTTCGCGCTGCTCTTCCATTTTCCTATACAACAAAAACTCTTTTTTTTTTAAATTGTAATTTTTTGTAATAAAGTTTTTTTTATATGAAAAAGTAATCAAAGGAATATAGTTGATTGAAAGTAAATTGAAAGCGTTACTACCTTGCGTTCAAACTTGTTGAACCTTAAATTTAAAATATGTATAAGGTTTCAACTTATGTGATTATTCCTTGACCATGTAAGGTATATAGATTCAGGTCGACTTCCATCAATGAGATCAATAATCCTTTGAGGATATTGAAACTTACATCATTTAAAAATTGATATGAGGTTATTGTTCGAAGTCTTGCCTAATTGTTATACTTTATACAAGGTCACAAAAGTATAAAACAGCCTGTGGATATTATCTCCGACCCCATAAAGAATCTATTCTCTTCCAGCCGAATCGATAAAGCCTTGAAATCGCACAGATCTTAGAAATGTATGGACTATTGACTCTGATTAAGTTAATTTGCAATATGACCTCCCTTACAATTTGAAAAAAGCTTCATCGCTTCCAGAATTTTGTGGGTTGTTTTGATTTTTTCCTTCAAAAACGTTATCGATCTAACAAATAATGGAGACATAACCTATCAAAGTCTTACCCTTGTACACAGCCCACAAAGAGTTTTTTCTGACTGACTGATTCACCTAAACCTACCTAAACGGTAGGTAAAAGAAAACTTAAAGCTCGAACAGTAGAAAATTCCACATCTAAGTGGGGAAAAAGACGGGAATATTTACCTTGGAAAGAATTGGTATTCATCCGATTGACTTAAAAATCGGTTTCAAAGGTCCCAGATGTGCTGATAATATGGCTAAATAGGCCCACCCAAATTTCGGCCATATTTGATCAAATTATTTGCGTTTGGAACCAAAGTAATTGTCTTTAGTCCAGTCAAATTTGCAATCCTGGACACAGCCAAATTTTTATAAAAGTTTGGGCAAATTATTTGGCTGGGTGAACATAGCTTAAGGCCAAATCTTAATAGCCTAACTAAAACGATGCTTCCATACGCAAACATTGTGATCAAATATAGTCGAAAAGTTCCCGAAGTCAAATATTCGTCCAAATTTGGCCAAATTATTTGCCTGTGGGACCTTGCTCAAAAGAATTAGGCTGAAATGAGACTTTAAACTATAACGAACATTTTTAGTCGCAATTTTTTGTCTGTTAGAAACGTCGTTGGTACAAATGAACTCGTTACACAATGCTTTTGATTGACTTTAAACTAAGTTTTTATCTGCGTCGAGAGTAATTTTTCGCCTCTCAGTCGCACAGCCGGTTAGACTCTAGTGCGTCAAAGTCATCAATGTGTACTGGCGCCAACGCGCACAAGCAGTGAAATTGCCTCGCTTTGAAACAATCAAATCCATGCATATCGGTGGCAGCAAAGAGGAGGCGCGGGCGCGGGGCAGACGGCTTGAACAAGTGCACTTGTTCGTCGCTTCGGGAGGAACAGACGGCGGGAGATGAGGATACTTCAAAAAACTAATCTTGTTTAAATGATCCAAAATGCCGAACTAGATATCGATAATATGCCTATCGATATATGTTTACAATCGATACATTCTCAATTAGGTATCGTTTAAACCGCAACACTTCAGTTCAGCAGTAAAATCAATGAAAATTTAGTAAAGATCAGTGATTGGCTCACTTTCTTAAATTATGAAAATGTACGCACACTTCGCACAAGAGTAAGCGTTGGTTTTGATCACTTGATGGCTCGCAAGCCACTGATTTTCCATTTCCACAGTGACAGCCACTGTGTGGGCAATCAAGCGGAACGCTGTCAAAAAGAGTTGAATTTACAACGTCCCCTGATCTCTCGTCACCCGGCGGCAACGGCTTGGTAAAGTTTCCCACGCTTTGGCAATGTTGCGCGCGCGTGATGAGGTCGAGCGACAATTAAACGCTGTCAAGGGGTGGAAGGCAAACTAAACACATGTTTTCTTCACCCGACAGCTGAAGCAGGAGAGCTGTTAATTTTTTCCTTAATTATTTTAAAATTTCAATATTTTAATTAAGCCTCTAGTGGAACACACTGCCAGCTCATTAACAATCCTGCTGACAACTTGTCGCTGACACTGCCGTTGCCCTAAACTTTTGGCAAACCGTGAGAAATTCAACTCCGTTGGGGCCCCCACCGAGTGACAACTTTTTATGCGCCGCGTTGGGCCTCAAACGATCATCATGCATATAAAAAGGGGGAGCGAGCCAGCCAGAGAGAGAGAGAGAGGAGTGAGTGCCAAGGGGGGATGTGGAATTGACTGATTACTGGGTCAGTCAGTGGTTTATAATTGGACTCGCTCAATTCTTTTGTTTGCTTACAAAAGGCGGA
>JAEIFU010004136.1:0-19152 GCA_018904235.1 Lordiphosa stackelbergi | reverse complement strand
TTACGTATTGCTTTTTAACTTACGCTCTCGTTATATATTGGGTCGTTCACTAAGTACTTCGCTTTTTTGGAGTGGAATTTAAACACTTATTTTTTTTATTGTAAACATTTTTATGATATCATATATACCCATTTATGATCCAGTCACCTTTGGCTATCTTTCGGGGCAAGATATTTAATTCTACACTCATCCTGTGCCTCTTTATCCTTGCAAGCAAAAAACTGATCCAATTCATTTTGATGTACTGTTTTCGAGGTGAAATTCTCAGATCCAAAAATATTTTGTAATAGAACCGGAAGAAAATAATAGTGTCCAAAAGATGCCAAGTCCTTGAGAATATGGTGGGTGTGGTAGTGTGCATCCTCCATTCAAGCTGCAAATACTTTTGCAGAATCATCGAACTTGTATGAGATCTAATATTTGCATGTTCTTGTAAGAACATGAGGAACGCATATGTCAAGCTAAGAAATTAATCCTAGACTATGTGCTTGTGAACGAGGAGTTAGACTATTTGCATCGACCAACGACTTTTATTTCATCCACATTTTGGCTTCCTGGATGTAGTGCATCCTCAAGATCGAAATTGTTGGGACTAAAATTATTTGCCAATTTCGTTGCGTGTTGGTCAACAATTTTCGTGTCCCTTGTATGAACTGTATTTTTAACTTTTAATAGTAAAACAGTATAATAGGCCGAAAATGCAGTTTTAATCTTCCATCTTTGTTCCAAATAGAAAGTGAATAACAGCTATATAAATGACTTGGTGCATGTGTTGTATATCGAAAGCAACCAGATTTATAACTAACACTATTATATAAGTTAACAATACTAATATTTACTCTTTATCTTCTCTCGTATAGCATTTACCATTCACTTCTGCCTATACGAAGTGCAACAACAACTTTATAAGTGTCTCTACTCTCTTTATTAAGAATGATAAACATTATAATAATAATTGTTAGCATTCTTCTTAACGCTTACCGACCTCTTTAGCACAACTTCTTTGGAACACTGCTAAATTTTGTCGATTTTGGAACTCAGAAGAGTAATCAGATCGATTTGCAGGCAGATCAGATTTGTTTTCACGGGATTCAGAAATGTATAATCTTTCGGAAGGTACAGAGTATACTATAATGGGCTCGACTTTCACTTATTTTTGCATACTGAAAGTGTATTATAATTTTGCCCAGAAGTTTGCAACGCATAGAAGGAATCATCTCCGACCACATAAAGTATATATATTCTGATCAGCATGACGAGCTGAGTCGATTAAGCTTTGTCCGTCCGTCTGTCCGTCCGTCCGTCCGTCCGGTCCGTCTGTCTGTTTCTACGCGAACTAGTCCCTCAGTTTTGGAGCTATCGAGCTGAAACTTTGCACAGAGTCTTCTTTTTACTGCACGCTGCTAATATGTCGGAACCGACCGGATCGGATGACTACTTCTTGTAGCTGCCATACAAATGTTCGTTCGGAAAATGGATTTTAGTAAAAAAAACTGTTTTGTTCTCAATATTACTGCTCTCAAACACGGTCATGGGTAATATGTAATGTTTTTAAGCTGATCTGCGAAGTTTGGTCGAAGTCGCTAACCGTTGAGACAAGCTATTTCGCGTATCAAACTTCGGTACAGACGAAGTTAGCTTTGCCTTCTCGTTTTGTTTAAAGGCTGTACAGCTCCTCAACGGGGCCGCCGCTTCTCTCAATCTCTTGGCGTGTGCTTTATATTTTTGTAGTTGTATTGTAAATGTTCAGCCACGAAGTAAGCTGATAAAACTATTTATTTATATGAGAACCAGGCTTCCAACTTAGGCAATATTTTTAACAACACACTTTCGTGGAGTAATCATAGTGAGGTACCACCGTATGGACTGAAGAGGCAACTGCTCACTGTCTCAATTTTTTCTACCGATACAAATCCATGTTACTGATTGCAAGTTTTTGGTAATGTTTATATCTTATACCCTCAATTTTGTATGGAATTTACTGAGATATTTAAGAATCAACTTAAGATGACATGAGAAAATTAACGAAGCTTTTAATTCAATTGCTGATTTATAATCGTCGACTTCCCTGACCATATTACTTCTCAGTACGTAATGATTTTTGACCTGCAGCCTAAAGTAATGCATTGACTTAGAACATTATTTTCACCTAAGATTATAGTAACAAAAGAACCAACTATCTTTACTCCAAGTTACACTTCTGGTCTTCAAAAATAATTTGAATTACCCTAGACTTAAGCTATCTTGCTCAGAGCGACATTTTTTTATACCACTCCGACTATGAAATGAATTGCCTAACCATTAAAAGACTAACCGATTAGAATGGAAAAAATAATTTAAAATTAAAGGAGTAAAATTAGTTATAGTAAACTAAAAACAATTGTTAGTCCTAGGTTTTCACACTCAGAGATAAGATAAATTTAGTTCGCCACAGACTATACAAAAAAGACGCTTTTCAAATGTATTCAGATTTCAAATCTGCAAAATTGTTTCTATTCTTGTGAAATATCGTACCAAACTAAAAATTTATGTCTTTGGTCTGAGTTTCATGCTCAGGTATAAAATAATGAAAGTAAAAACTCGTAAGTAGAAAACTATATTGACAGTGCCAAAACTTTAGTTTTTTAAGCACTTTTCTGCTGCTTGTGCGCGAAATAGCATTATTTTCTTTCCTTCTTTTTTTTGTTCTGCGCCCATCACTCACATTTAACTGCATTTTATTGTGCTTAACTTTTGTCTACTTCTGCTGGACATCTCTGCACATATCCTAGACTGGGTAAATAGAAAATTCAATTTAAAGCAATTGCTTGCTTGACTATGGTATGCCCAGCATTTTTGTTGAATTTAGCCTAGCCCTTGGCAAAACTTTCCACAGCCAATCCGCATAGCATACGTTTCGTTCCCATTCTCCCATTCTCGTCATTTTGCTGTTCCGCTCCTTGGCAAGTTGGCCACAAACAAGCTTCCTGTATCGATGAAGGTACACACGTACACAGCTATCGCCCAGCAGCCCCCCGGCCAATATCTAAGTGAAAACACAGATCAACAGCACGACAATCAGCACAGGAACAGGCACATTCCATTTCCCAATCCCAGAACTCGCACCTGCAAACGTGGGCAAAGACAAGGCCGCAGGCCCAGAGGCAGTGCTGTCTGTCTTAGGGTCGGTTGGATTCCTATTCCGCCTGCTGCCACTGCCACCCTCGCTTTCATGATTGGTGAGCAGAGGCTTGGGGCATGTGGCAATGTCTATTTTTGCACGTAGTACAGGCTAGTTGCATTTCTTGGATTGCATTTAAGCAACATTTATGCATTTTTAATGTGACAGCTGAAATGATGAGACGGCGTAGGCAAGCCAATAATACCGCCTTCCCATCCACCACCCACTCCTTCGTGCTGACAGCGTGTACACACAACCTGACTGGCTGGTTATGAAATGTGAGAATGTGCAGGTTCAGCTCATGCATTATGCAGTGTCAAGAAAATTTCACTATCGTTGAGGCAAGTCTGGGTCACGGATATTACAGTAAATCATTAGATAATGTGCCGGAGATTTGCTTGAGCCTAGGCCATACCACTGGGCTTATATAAAATTTATTATGGTAGGAATATGGAATACAGAGATGTATTTCAATAGGGATATTTGTGAGGTCCGCTTCAATTCCAATTACGACTAACCAGCAAATTGCCATTTGCAACTATGCAAAACGGATGATTTTCCAATTTTGGCATTGTATCGTTTCCTCAAATATTTTGATTACCAAATCGTTTCTTCAATTTGGGGCTTGAATGGCTGACCGCCAAACGTCAGGCTCCCCCCACACACATTAATGGGCCACTCCAAACCTCACACAAATGACGCCATGACCACAATTGACTGCCAACTAGGCGCGTGCATAATCATTGCAATTTTGTATTTCCCCCTATAGCCGCCACTCGAATGCCAAATGCCACGCAATAACCACAACAAGCAACAGAGTAAAACTGGTCCTTTTGCCTGGTCGGTGCCGGCACACCGAAAACCCAATCGCTGACTCGTAAGTATGCAATGCTTTTTGCGCCGTAGAAATGGCATTGGTGTTTATTAGCATGATTAGCCCCGTTGCAGGCAGCATTGCGGGCGCACAAATTGCAGACGCATTGCAATTGGGTCAGCGGGGCGGATCACGGGTATAGGGGGTAGACCAGTCTTTCATATGAAACAGTTCAGTGGGGGCGTGGCAGATGTCAGAGAATCTTGTAATTTGATTTCAACATCATCCCGGCAATCGTCGCTGCTGTTTGTTTGTCGGTTTGCCAGTAACCAGCCATGACATTTGCTGATTACACTAAACACCAAAAGTCAGCGTGAGTGTGTGTGGTGATGAAGTAAAATGCTCGTATAAATATCAAATGGAAAGATAAATCAGATTTATTATTAATATTTATTAACCCTTAATTTTGGTTATTTTGCGTTTGGATTTCCCAAATAGAATTGAATGACAGCATGTTTACATATACCAGCGGTGGGCACCCAAATCTAGCGAAGTGGCGCTTGAACCACTATATGATAAAATAGTGGGTCGCAAAGTCACGGTGCTTGAACTCGTTCTGTGGATTTTTCTTCATTGCATTTTTTTAAAGGGATGAATGCCCGACCGTGGAAAAAGCCTTTGCATTTTTCAACACTGTGCTATACATTTTCAAGTTAAAAGAACAGCTCCTCTTTGGGAAGAGCACTGGACTATTATAAACTACCTTGAACTACCCTGCGCCTAGCTATAGACGATTGGGTCATGTCGCCTGTACTTAACCTAAGAGGTGCCTACATTATGTTGCTCCTTTAAAAAAGTAAGAAAATCAGTCAAGCCGCACTGTAATGTATCTGCAGTAGCAGCGCTGATTTCTTTTGGCTATAACTTGACCAATAGATGACGCCACTATTGGAATTTCCCAACTGATAAAAAGATTTCGCCACTCTGTGGTACAGAATATATAAACTTTTTGAATCATCAGGGACTTCTTCGGCTCAAAGTCTCGACGTCGCACAGTGGGCGAAATGGTCGATCTAGCTCCATTTAATTCGTTTTTTAACGTGTTTATATGCTGAAAAAATGTGTCTTAATCGATTACTAATATCGCTCTGAGCTTAAAAGAGGTTCTATTACGATTGACATGCTCTAATTGATCAGCTGTGAGCAATCAAACACAACATATACTTCTGCTGGTGCTTCATTTATGTGCACTGTCAAATTTGGCCTGAAGTTGCCTTTGTTATAATTAAGTGAAAGAAATGTTTTTTATTTCTAGCTAGGGGTATGTACTATATAAACTTAAAAAATTTTCTTTGTGACCTGAGCTTTAGCGTTGTATAAAAAGTTAAGTGTTGTAGTAAAAAAAAAAAAAAAAAAAAATTTAGTAAAGTTTACTACACCACTTATGACTTGAAAACAGCCAATATAAAATTTTCGTGGACCGGACTTCCGAAATTCGTGGGGATTCGCGCTATAATATTTTTTTTTAATTACTAAGTTGTCTTGTGTTTGTAAAATGTCCAATATGAACCCTCGACCCACCAACTTTACATGATATTTAATTTTTAGGCGCAGTGTCAGCATCAAGAAAAAAACGGTATTTAGTTTGTCTCAACGAAGATATAACCATAAAGAAGTTTTTGGTTTTGGCAAACTATTATTAGATACAGCTTTAAGTAACAAAACCTATAGAGCTGGACTGCATCGAAATCTGTTAAAACTTGCAAGATTTACCAATGGGCTTAGTCAAAACGCCGATATTTTCCTTGCTGTGATGTATTGCGATCATCGAAGACGGATTCGGTGTTCATCCATAGATTTTTTTAAAAAAAAAATAATTGTTTTCTCTTTTTTTAATTATTATCTAAATGTTTAATATGGGTTCCTCACTGAAGCACATTTTCAAAAAAGTTATCGTCATCTCTGTCAAGAATCCTTGTCCTCATTTGTTTTGCATTTGCATTTGCATTTTACATGGCACAAGGTGAGATAAATACAAAGATATTCCATTTAAATGTATTGCGCTGCTAGAAACATATACTATAATGTTGGTAAGGGTTTAAAACTCATCTATGTCAAATTCTTCTCTGTAAATGCTTGAATTATTTCGGTGGCGACTAGAAGGCTTGTGTTCTTTTGAGTCCAATTGCAACGACATTGGAAATCTCCTAGTTTCTGCAATTCATTGTGTTATCATTGATATTTTGGTTAATATTAAATATAAATTAATCTCAATTTAATTCAATTTAGGCAATTTCAAATTTCAACCATTTGCGCGCGCTAAGTAGTGATGACCACTTCGTTAACTCTAAAAAACTAGCCAAAAAATGATCGATTATCGGTAGAAAACTACTGAAAATCGAATGGCTAACGAGTCCAATGCGACTACATTTTCTCAAATATGCACTTTTTGGCATCTCTGGCCCATACAAAATTTTGTTGGGGAAAAATGTACATTTTGCCCAAAATGCAAAAAAATGCAAAATGCAGTTGTAGTGAGGACAGCACATTAAAAAGAAACTTCGAACTTTTTCAAGCAAAAATTTTATTTAAAAATATTTGTGCTCTTTGCATTCAAACTACTTAACCGATTTAAAAACAATGTTTAACAATTATTGAAAATTCAATAACCTTTCGATTCATACCTTGCTTAATTCAATTTAAAGGTTCTGAGTAGAGTTTTGCTCAAATGCAAGCGTATCTACGAATTAAAAAAATCTTAAACTTTATCTGAAAAACTAAAAAAAAATTATTTGAATTTTTTTTGTCTTATTAAAGTTTTTTTTAATTTAAAAAATTAAAAAATATGTTTCTTATTTGCTTTATTCCTACCTTTAAGAGAAAAAAAAAGATTGCGATTATCTCATTTACTTTGGGAGATATTAATTAATTTGTCATTTTGCCCACTGTGCGTCGTTAGACTTGCCACATGCCTTGTTGACACACAAAATCAATTTCTGCAGAAGCTCGAAGAGGCTTTCACTTGTATTCATCAGCTCTTTATCGATGTCATTATATCGCTCATAACTCACAGTCGCAGATTCAGAGCCGGGAGCTCAGAAAGGTTCTCAGCTGTTGACTCTCAGCTTTTGGCTCAGAGCTAAAACCAAGGTTCGAGAGCCTGGAGCGAACAGTCTAATTTGGCATCCTTGTTAAAACGGTTTGTCTAAAATTGCACACAGAGAGCGACTAGATCTACTCAGGCCGTCATGAAGATCTAGAAAAGAGGAGCTTAGAGCCAGCTTACGGAGGTAGAAGAAAATACTTCTGCAGCAACAACAACCACAAGAAATAGAAAATTAGATGCCACACCATGGCCCATGTAGACCACCTACATGAGGAGACCCAAATCCTCGGTGTCCGTGATCACTGCTGCATGTTAGCCAAACAGTTCCTCGCAAGTGGTCTTGTAGAAACCCACCCAAATAACCAAGCCACTACCCCTCCGCACCAGCCGCCAAGACCTGAGAACACACCTGCCGGATGTACTCTCCTACACTGGCAGCGCAACTACACTAACCCAGCTGGAAGCCCAGAATGTCAAGGACGCCAAAACACGGTGAATGTAGCTATAAACCGCCTGAAGCCTAACATTGTCCTGGGTGGTAGACCTCCTCCCATAAATAACCCGATTATTGTCTGGAGATTTGTGTGTGTGTATGCTTGTAACTGTCTGATGCACACGAAAACAAAATCTACGCTAAAGACCACTCATACATATATGTTGTTAAATTAGTATCCGGCTCTCAGCTTTAAGTGAGCTGGCTTCTTTGCCACTAACGAGAGTTGGCTTCCTTTCCGAGCTTTTTGTCCGTTGAAAGTATTCCCGTCTCTACTTAAGATTACCGGATAGGCTTCCGAACATAACGTAGCTTTTTTCAGTTTATTTAATTTTGCGAAAAGAGACTAAAAAAAAGCATCATCTTAATCGTTTCAGCTATAGAATATAATTACTATTTTATTTACTCATTTTATTCTAATATAGCGGGCGCGCTGAAATTTTGACTAATCGTTCGAACCTTATATCCCCTCTCTCAGGGACTCCAGTAGAGTATTATAACTGATTGTTGGGTCGTCGATATCTTCTAGAACAGCGGTGGGCATAAAGTTTGAGTTTGGGAGCACAGCAACAACAAAAAATGTAAAAACAATCGTTGTTATGGTTGTAACACACTTCGAAGCGAGGTAATTGCGTCGCTTTTACTTTTGAGACGTTTATATCACAGAGCAATGGGAGCAAGGGCATGCCCACCGCTGATCTTAAAGGATCTAAAGAAGACTTAATCGAAAGCACCCATGAGTTCCAAGGAGTTTGGTCTATGGTTTTTCGAAATCGGAAAAAAAAATTTGAAAACGGGAACAGGCAAGTCCCATGAAGTCTATGGTTAAAAACATTTGGAAATTACTAAACCGAACCGGTACCAATTCCTGGCCGATTCGCATCACATCTGCTTAGTACTATCCTTATGACGGTTTACTAAAGAGGAGCAGTTTTCGGTTTGATAAGATCGGCCTACGGAGTGACTTCCCAACACAACCTAAGCTAGCCCCACTTAAATACTATACGAGGAATGCGGTTTGACTTTGTCATTGGAATGGGTGTTAATTCCTTAACATTTTCGAAAGATAATTTACTATATTTTTCGATAAAGATTAAGGCGATATACCAAGGACGATTCTCTTCAAGTTCTTTGAAAATCGGCTTTGGCTCCCAGATCGACATTCTTGTATAAAAATTTTGATCATTAGTGCTGATTTATAAGAACTCAACTGTAGCTGCTGCGTAGTGTCCTTTCAATATCCGAATACAAAAGTCGGAAAGCTTAAAATTCACGCTTAATTTGTTTTTGATGCACTTTCATTATGGCACATTCACACAAACATATTTACATGCATAGAAGTAGAGGCCCATAAGCACGCACTTGGAACAACTGAATAGCGACGTGGCAATGGCAATGTCGCACTTGGATTGTTTCGTTTCATTTCCGGTTAACCACATCCTGCGTAATAAGCGGCACTTCCGGTTCGCAATGGACTTAAACTGTTTTGTTTTTGTAACATTGTTTTGTGTTGTGTATTGTGAGGCAAATTTTTCGGTCTCCCAAAAGAACTAAATGAGAAAAGAGAATGTTGTCCTTGCTGCTGCTGCTGCTCCTGCTTATGGCAGGATGCTAGCACTTCCGCCCAGCCGCAGGAGTCTCAAAGTTTTTGTGCTTTTGCATGAGAATTGCACGTTTATGGCCACTTTTTCGGTGCCGCCTATGTCCTTGTATTGCGATATGCGTGTTTCCTGGCCCAAAAATTGCCATGCAAAATTGAAAAGCCACAACTGAAGTTGCAGTTTTATTTGCATTTTACTCTAGCATTGTTGGTGTAATTGCTGGTGTAGAACATGGCACTTGGTTGGTAAGGATTGGAGGTGTGTTTTCTGCAGATATTTTTTGTATACATTTTCAGCCGGTTTTTTGGCTTGAAACCGATTTGAAGAAGGGTTGGAATAATGCATGCAGCCGGGGGATTTATGGAAAGGAAAGCTATAAAAAAGTGGAAGTCTAAAGATTTTTTTTCCTAGTAACTGACGACTTTTGCAGAACAGGCAACAGTCGCTATTTCCTTTACTCAGTTGCAGAAGTAATTGGTTTACGGCTTACAGAATTGATGGGAAGTAACTGCTAGCTAACTAATGGAGATTGAACTCCTAACCCTACAATTACACTATTTTTTTGCGCTTTTGTTGTTCTTTTGAAAACCAGCTTTTTGGGGTTGAGTTCTATACTGCTTTAAAGCCTGCGATTAAAACTTTGATGTTCAACTCTTTTATTAGTGTACGTAAAGCTATAAATAAGAATTTTAAACTGAGCTTACTGGCATATTCAGCACAAGATTAAGTGTAACGAAGGGCGGCACAACTCCGTTCCCTTAATGAACTCAACTTCTACAAAGCTGCTTGCAATTTGCTCTATAATTTGTTAATTTATGTGACTGTTAGATTTCAAATAAATGCTCGATTTATCACTTTATCAAGAGTAAAATTTCCTTGAGGTTAATTAAACCTTACTCAGTCATATAAATCAATTTACATTAGCCAAACTGCATGCTTTTCTAATTGTGGACATAATTAACCCCCCCATGAGCATACTCAGCACAATGCACACATCCACTTCCAACATTTACTCAAGACCCGTTGCCACATTGTACTAACCAACATTTCGCATATCGCCTACAAAATTTCAGTGAAGCAAAACACTTAAATAATTTGACATTACATTGTAATTGCATTGCAAGTTTGCGGCGACAATGGAGACGACGTGGATGTGGATCGCTTGGAGAGAAGACCGAAACAGCTGCCTGAGTACTAAGTGCGCCCAAATGCAAGCCTCTCAAGCTACGCCATATTATAATAGACCGAACCGTACCCCCCAGTTACATATGTTGCACAATCATTTTATTTGCAGGAATTAAGCAACTCGCTTGGTGGCTTTGTGGAACAGTGGTTCAAATCGGCTTGGCATACAGGTCTAACCACAATAACTGATGCTGATGGGAATGTGGCAATTTAAGTAATAAATATTAATGGGAAAACGACTTCACATTTTCTACCTAGAGCTATCTGTTACATAAACTTGCAATTAACAGAGTAAATTGTAAGATTGTGGAAGAAAATAAATCAGACCCAAGTGTATTTATTTCAAAGAATTTTTTTAACAAAAATTAAAGAAAGTAAATTGTAATTAAGCTTGTAAAGTTAAACAATAAATTTTTGATTTAAACTATGGTTTCTTTTTCGGACATTAAAGATTTGTGTACAAAATACCTATTTAAAGGCCCATACGGACATCCGAAGTACGTAATTTAGCTAACTTTCCCCTATGTTTCGTCGCCGTGGAACGTAAGAGTAGTGTTACCAGACTTTAAAAAAAAATAAGCCAAAAATTTCAGTGTTTGGCATTTTTAATTTAGTTGGCGGTAGGTCACACTGCTCGATCATCTGTAATTTGTTTTGATGCCAAGTTGATTTTTTGTAGAAGCTCGGCCACTTCTCTTCAAGCCTTGTTCACAAAAATTAAGTCCGAATGCTTGGGGTGGAAAAGATTCCAAATGACATTCCGCTCTTTCACCGCCAAAATTAAATATATTTTTTCGACATGGAAAAATAATTCAAAACCACTATTTCGCTCTTGTTTTTCTGCCATGTTTATTACATTTGTTTTCAAATTATTTCATTTCACTTGAGCTAAAAGCACTTCAGCTGGTCGGTGCACGTAAAAGCAGAGTGAAGTTACATGGTGCATTCTGAATGCTGCGTCTGCTGCTCAAAGCATAATAAGGCCCACAGCCATTTTACATAGTCTCCACAAATGTGCTGTTAAGTGCGACATTGTCTGTTAAGTGTAACATTCAACTTCGCACCTCCGTACATGCAAAAAAGTTCAAGAGGCGAAGTTGTAACTTCTGCTTCTTCTTCCCTCATTTATTGTATGAAACTTCTCGTTACTTCTGATGTCCGTATGGGGCTTAATTTTCCATGTCGAGGCTGTTTTATGCACCTTTTTAAAAAAATCGTATTAGAAAACGCAAGCAGTTTTTTTACAACAGATTAAAGTTACAAACAAAATTTTACTGCTTAGATTTCATATCGGAAGCTGTTCAAAAAGTTCTCGAAGTGGGTGTCCAAAAAAATTTGTGATTATTTTGACAAAATGGCGGCTATTGAAAATTCGATTTTTTTAGTTCAGAGTAACAAAAAAATATTAAAATTTTTTCAAATTATGATTGAGGGTCAGACTAGAATGGTGACAATTCTGCATCGATTTCACTTTGAATCATCAAAATCGGTTCAGTGTAACTGAAGATATCATGGCCGCCAGTTCGAAAAACGTGGTTTCGAGATAAATGCGTTTAAAGTTTAAAGTAATTTGAAAATTGCTTGTTTTATCGAAGACATTGGTCGACCAAAAAGGCTATATCTTCTTAAGTATTTCGAATTTTAAAAATTCTTTTGGGACGATAATATCAAATATTCAAGCTATAAGAAAATGCAAAAAAAACGATAAAAAAATATGCACATGGAGAATACCCCTTAATCAAAGAGCGAATAGCTTGGGCAAGATGGACAAAATTTTTTCAAAAATTTTGAAAATTCTGTCCCTTCTGTCGCCCTAAAATTACGAAATAATTTCTATATTTAAGAAATTTTTTCTTTTATTTTACTAAAATTCAGAAAAAATTCCGAAATATGGAAATTATTTCTAAATTTTAGTTCGATTTTTAACCCTTGACTGACGTTTCCATAAAAAAATTTCTGTTGCTTCTTCTCATTTTCCCTTCTTAATAATTCAAAAACATTTTCGACCTTAGCCGAAAAGGGCAAATTAACCGATGCAAGTCCGCTCTTTTGCCCTAGAAATACTTTCTACCCAAAATCCGTTTTGCAAACCTTCCTCAAATTTTTTTTTCTTTAGAAGAAAACCTCTCTACAATCACCAGCTCTTGGCGCAGCTGTAGTGAAGTAACTAGCCATGAAAAGCAAACCCAAACTTGCCCTCGGATTCGGCGGTAAACGTAGGCCCCTTTGTGCAAAATTTAGGCACACACGCAAGAGGATTGTAAGAAGCTTGGCTTGGCCCGTTGGGGGAGTTGTCTGCCAATTTTACATTTACAAAACCTAAAAATTAATTATTTAAAAAATATTTTTCTAAAATTTAGGGAGAATTGTCTAAGGACGGATTTTAAAAGACAATTTCTAATATACAGGACGAATTTCGTGCTTTTTAGGTAGAGTTGTTATTTGAACCGTATTATATCAATTAAAACATGATAGAAAAGTGAAACATCTTCATTAGCTTAAAAAAATAGATCAGTGACTAAGCTGGATTATTGAATGTTCCCATTTTAATATTCTTTCATTCTCATTCCAATGAACTTAATTAAAAGCAATCCAATTTCAATATCAATACGACTCCCTACGAAAGTGCCAAAAGAAATAAATGCTGTAGTTTTATAAAACTTATCAATGATCAAATGTTACTGCTGAATGCGACCATTGTTGATACCAACCCCACCCTAAAAACTAAGGTACAGATCGTACTTAACAACAGAGTGACAAAGTAAGAGAACAAACAAACTCAGAGCAAAACCAAACGAGTGACTGCTGCCAGTAGCGGATCCTCAGCCCCTAACTAAAAATATGGGAAAGAAAAGAATACAACTTAACCACAAAGCTTAAATACATTTCCAAATTCACAAAGCTAACCAAATAAGGTCTAAGTGACATGTACGACGTTTTTTGATTTGAAATTATGTTATACTTGAAGGTAAAATTTGAACAACTTATTTTCTATTTGAAATTATTGTTATACTTGAAGGTAAAATTTTAAAATATGCCCTAGACATCCTGCAAAGTTTTTCAATGTTTATTGTTTGAGCAGATTGCGAATACTCACTTATGAATTCTTTTTCACGCACGATAAAAAAATTGCCTGCGGCGCTTTTTCTTTTTTCTTATTTTTTCCTCCCTTCCGCCCTTCTCATTTCGACAGAGCCTTTCTATGTTTTGTGTGTGGGAGTAAGTTTGTGAAATCCGGTGACACACTATGATGTTCACCGCAAAATCTTTTTATATAATATCCTAGGCCTCAGATCTATCTATTCTGAAAAGCACATTGAGAACAATATTGTGTGATCTTGAGTGCCTTTAGTCTAGGGTTGTCGAAATATTGATATCGAATACATTTTGACGATATTTTTTTGAATACTTTTTTTGGTTTTTGGACAAAAAGGAAGGTTTCTTAAGGGCATTCTCTTGGATATTAGTGGCATCAGTAATACTTGTAATATCCAAGAGAATGCCTTCAGAAAACCCCCATTTTTGTGGCCGAAACTAACAAAAATACACACCAAAAATTTATTCAACAAGTATTCGATATCGATATCGATATTTCGACATCCCTAC
The DNA here is from genome assembly GCA_018904235.1 of Lordiphosa stackelbergi. NCBI lineage: Eukaryota > Metazoa > Arthropoda > Insecta > Diptera > Drosophilidae > Lordiphosa > Lordiphosa stackelbergi. Next base: position 5,187 of record JAEIFU010004136.1, on the reverse strand, counting down.
TTTAGTCCCCCCATTAGCCAATTCCTAGATCCGCCACTGGCTGCTGCTACTATGACTTGGTCGCTAACTCTTGCTTGTGCTTATTAGTCGTATGAGCTAAGATGCCTCCGTCTGTGTGATCAGTAAGGTAAAGTTCCGGGATCAACCCATTTTTATACCCTTGCAAAGGGTATTATAATTTTGCCCAGAAGTTTGCAACGCATTGAAATATTCATTTCCGACCCTATAAACTATATATATTCTTGATCTGGGTGACGAGCTGAGTCGATTGAGCTTTGTCCGTCCGCGCCGTCTGTTGTGTCTCTGTCTGTCTGTTTCTACGGGCAAACTAGTCTCTCAGTTTTAAAGCTATCGAGCTGAAACTTTGCACAGAGGTCTTCTTTGTTACTCGCACACTGCTAATATGTCGGAACCCGCCGACCGGAAACGGATGACTACTATCTTATAGCTGCCATAGGAACTTTCGGTCGAAAAGTGGGGTCTTTGTGAGAAAAAACTTTTTTTGTTTTTAATGTTAACGTGTCTCACTTGAGCAACTATTAATATTATGCGCTTTTAGAAAGATTTGGAAGTTTTGGTCAAAATCGGATGACTATATTCTATAGCTGTTAGGGAAACTATCGGTCGAAAAGTGGGTTTTATTTAGAAAAATAGTTTGTTTTAATGCTGGCGTTCTTAAACTCTGATGTATCAAAAAACATTTGCAAGGGTATAAAAACTCCCTAAAAAAAAAACTATGGTGGGCTTTTTTTTTTTTTCATTTCAGTGTTAATTAAATGAATTCCCATATAAACATTCAATTAAAATTTTACTAAAAAAAATGTTTATTAAAATTCACGATTTGTCGTTCTTCTCTTGTCCCACTATTCCATGAGCATTGTTGGAAGCCTGTCTAGAAGGTTGCTTCTGTGGCTGCGATGCGGTTGTGCATTTGTGCGTGCTCCCGCTGCTCGTTCGTTCGTTCGTTCGCCCCACCTCCCTTCAATGGCATTAGTATTCATGTGCGTGTGTGCTCCAGCAAGCAAGCTGGCAGGTTGAGGGCAGGTCCTGCCGAAAAACCCAAAGCCATCGTCACTGCAGCTGACGACGAGAACAACTTTGGGGTTAACTGGCATTAATGTCATGCAGCCATTCTGTCATTTTGTAGGTGCGCATTTTGTGGTTGTTGCAGGCCCAGCCAGACTCGGCAAGCCGCTTGGAAAATTGTTGCGAATGCAATCACCAGACTACGGCCTAAGCCCATTTTAAAGTTTGCGTGTGCATCTTATGGAAATGCAATTTGAGTGCTGATATTGCTTTTTGTAGCTTAACCATGTTTGACAAAGTATTTTAAAACAATTTTTTTGTGTTTTTTTTGTCGGTTAAGGAAATATTTGGAAAATATGTCACATGATATGAATATTTGTTTTATATTCAATCAGTTGTTGACGACATTTCAGTCTATTAAATTGGTTTGTGGTTGTGAATTTCTTAGTGTTTTTTCGTAGAGTCGAAATTATTTTAAGTGCTTTGTTTTAATGGAGGGTAAGTACTTGAGAGTAATAAAAAAGGTTGAGAATAAAAACTACGTATTTATTATAAATTTGTATTTTTCAAATTGCATTAAAATTTAGTAAATAAATTGACAATTTTTAAATTCAATTTGTTCACTTTGAAGAAGATCGAAAAGTATGCTACAGAAAATGGATATAACAAAGTACAAAAAGAAAGTCAGGAATGAGCTGGAAATGTGTGGAAGCGGGTAGAAAGCATGCAACACCAGCAACTGCTTTTCTTAGGAAACGCACCCAGTAACTGGAAAAACCTATTTTCAAAATCTGTTAAGACTGGCAAATCTGCGCCTTGGTAACATTTATCTTTCGGTGGACTTCTTTAGATGGTTTAAAAAAGGTCCAGCATAAAAGCTTACGGTACAGTTCTAGTATGATCAGGGTGAAACTTATGACGTTTCCTTAAAGTTTTCAAAATCAAATCGGTACCAGTTTAAGATTTGAATACCAAATTTATACCAAGAATATTTTAAACTTATTCTCAGTATTCACTTTTTGCTTCAAATTTTTAGAAGAATATTTGTATATGTTTTGAAGTGCGCCATTTTTTGTAACAAGAGTAAATGGCGATTGATTGCAGACAATTTTGAATTTAATGGAAGATGCTTTAATATTTGAAAATGTATCGGAATTCAAACTAGATTTTTTTTAGAGTATTTTGTGTATCACTAACACCGTTTGTGCTTGATTCAAGTACAAACAACCGGACTGTTTTTTAATAAGTTAATATGTTCACAAGATTCTTGACCCTCACTCTGTCGATCATAGCTTGTCCAATGCATTTCCTTCAAGTTGAAGTCTTTGGAATTATTTAAAAATAGCCGCCATGATGTGCGAATATATAGAAAATTTAGTGTTAAGGTATCGTAATCCAGTGATGGTCACACTATATATAAGGATAGACGAGACGGAGAGTAGAACGCAGAATAAAATGACAGACAGACCGACGAGACAGAAAGAAAAACCCGTTTCGACAAATCGTGAAGAGACAAATAAAGAAATAGTAAATAGAAACCGTTTGTAAATAGAGAAACGTGAGTAAATAAAAACCCGAAATCCTGAAAACGCCCAAAAAACCCACGTTTTCAATGGTTGCGTTAAAGATTTGATCGATGGCAAAGTGTAAAACACACTTCCACTTTACTGAGGCACAATCGCAACACACATACGCATGTAAAAGACATTTTCGGTAGAAACTGTTTAATGGAAACCAAAAGCACTGCACACTGGGCCAGTAGCCCAAATTTTGGCCAAAAGTCACAATTTTTGGTTTGGGAAAATGGACAAAACGAAGGTTCGCAATGATTTTGAATACATATAGCTATTTTACGCAAAATTTATATACAAAATTGTTTTTGAATGGCAGCCGTTCAAAGTTGATTTTTCTTAAAATCTCTGAAAAAAAATAAAGTCAAAGTTAGAAAAGCAACAGCAATTTATTTCTTATTTTCGATCCGCACTAGTTAAAAATTATCAAGAAGTTTCCATTCAAAAGCGTTTACTTAAGAAATGGAAAAAATCTAAAATTTTGTGGCTTTTTTTACATATGGCAACTTTGAGTTAAGAGTACCCAGAAGTACCCTCTTAATTTGCTTGCAATATTGCTTATTTTTTTGAATAATGTACTAGCTGTGGTATGCGCTTTTGCGCGGTTTGCTTTGAATTTTTATAATATCGAATTTAAAAATTATATTCCCATTTGAAATCAACCATGTTCTATTATACAGTCAGCCTAGAATTATGTTTTTTTCTAGCTTCGGAATATAACAATGCACTCTGAGGAAAACTATTTTTATACAGAGCCTTTGAATGTGTGAAAATATGTAGCATACTCTTAGAAGCACTGAAGGTAAATTGTATTATGTTAAAAGAATTATATTTTTAAAAACTGACCGTAATTGAAGTATATAAAAATTCATTGATCAGCAAACAGCCGAGTCAAGAGTTGTTCACAACAAATTTGTCGCGTTTGTCCGTCCGTCCCGTGCCGTCCGTCTGAATGTGAATACCTAGATCTCAGAGAGGGTAAGAGATAGAGTTTTGAGATGTAACACCTGCGCGCAGATCAGTTTGTTTCGCGCTTGTTGCCACGCCCTCCCGCCCCTGCAATTTGGAAAGATTACGTTATATCTCCTTACCGTTTTAAAGATTGACGATCTATGGAAACTGGTAGTAGATAGTTAGTAATTAGTCAAAATGAATCGATTTGAATCGAAATGATGAAAGATTGGATGAACGTATGTTAGCAATAAAACCCGTTACTCGCAAAGAGAGGCGGCCCCCGTAGGAGTGGACCACCCCTCCCACCCTAAAAATATTTCATACTTTTCGGATGGTCACACTTAGAAACGCAGGAGAAACACTGTTAAACATGTTTTTTTCATGAGTAACGGGTATATCGAAGTCTGTTAGAACCGACTTTAACTTACGCTCTCGTCAAATTATAATTTAATATATAATTTTAATTTAATTTAAATATAAGTCCTATTCTCCATAAATAAAATGCAAAGTTTAAAAATTTGTTGGCGCCAAACATGAGATATAACTTTCCAGCCCCAAATCGCTGGCTGCCAACCAGATGGCCACAATCGCTGAACGGCGCCACTGATATGGTTGGTTTAGAGTGTTTTGGTTGTTTTTCCGAATAATTATTGAGCAAATTTCAATGCTTAATAATTTTTTTTTAATTCGTTTGATGCAATATAATCAGAAAATGATGTTTTTTGATTTCGAAAATTTAGTTTGCTTGTTAAAATTGTTTGTGTGGTTTTTTAGCTAGTCTCCTTACAAAACACGGGAGGTTTAAAACCAAAAAATAAATATGGTCTAAGAAATTTGCAATTTGGTTGGAAGAGGTTTCTGTGGCATCCCCGATAAACTAAGTTTTTAGAGATGGAACTTGAATGACTATTAAGCAGAGCTCACGTAATATGTATGGTCAACCAATTTCTTCTATGCTGCCAGCTTACAGAAATGACATGAACAAATTTAACAGACTATGTAACTTTCTTAACAGAACACATGATTTTGTTTTTCTTGTGTCTTCTGTTTCTTAGTTCTCGATAAGAAAAACACACGATGCTGTTTTGCAATAGCAGCATGATGGAGAAAATTTCTATAGACTCTCAGTAGCTGAGCTTAAGCAACTGTAGAAAGTGTTTCATGGAAACCAAAGCACTAAGAAAGAAAAAAAACTTTCTTTGATTGAGGAAAGAACACGCTGAGATAAGACAGGTGAAATGTTATTTATTTCCCCCTTTTTATTGTATAAGAGAGTGACTGTTTTTTTTTACAGCCTGTAAAAGTGACCACTTTTTGCAAATCTGCCTATCGATCTTGTAATTCCGAGTATTCTGTAAATAATGTGAAAAAGAGACCATTCAAACCTCTGGTACTCTTCAAACCAGTAGTGTCGGGCATGATAAAACATTACTTGTGGTAACAACAGCAAACACGAAGGAAACGTTTACTGAAAAAACAGGATCCTTGGGATATATTCGGTATCCATTTGGACTGGATAGTTGAGTATCTTTTTTGGGATCCATTGGATATTTTCGAAATCGATTTATTTTTCGCTTAAAAGGATATATCGAAATAAATCTTCATATATCTTTATTCTTCATCCAAAGGGGCTTTG